>CABHPP010128409.1:0-39995 GCA_902168425.1 Peromyscus attwateri | reverse complement strand
GGCTTTTTATGTGAACTCTGGGGATTGAACTCAAGTTGTTCAGCGTGCATAGTGGTACTTTTACCAACAGAGCCATCTCATTGGCCCCTATGATACATTCTAAAAGCCTTTTTGTGGTCCTTCAGTTAGTATTTCACATATAACCACTTTGAATGGTTTGGTACATGGCACGAGGCAGGGATCACATTTCCCACTTCCCATGTGAGCCCTTTACTTTTATCTTTGTCTTAAACCAGGTGTTCATTATCTATTTGGATTTCTTTCTTTTTTTCTTTTTTCTATTAAGAGATTTTCTATTTATTTTACATACCAACCACAGATTCCTCTGTCATCCCTCCTCCCGCCCCCCAGCGTTCCCTTCCATCCCACCTCCCACTCCCACCTCCTTCAAGGCACGGTCTCCCATGGGGAGTCAGCAGAGCCCAGCACATTCAGTTGAGGCAGGTCCAAGCCCCTCCTCCCTGCACCAAGGCTGCGCAAAGTGTCCCACTACAGGCACTAGGCTCCAAAAAGCTGGCTCATCACCAGGGACAGGTCCCAATCCCACTGCCTGGGGCCCCCCCTATACAGTTCAAGCTCAACAACTGTCTCGCCTATTCAGAGGGCCTAGTCCAGTACTATGGGGGTTCCTCAGCTATTGGTCCACAGTTTATCATTTCCACTAGTTTGGCTGGTTGTCTCTGTACTTTTTCCAGTCATGGTCTTAATATCCCTTGCTCATGGAATCCCTCCTCTCTCTCATCAATTGAACTCCTGCAGCTCCTCCTGGGACGTGGCTATGGGTCTCTGCATCTGCTTCCATCAGTCACTGGATGAGGGTTCTATGATGACAGTTAGGGTGTTCAGCCATTCGATCACCAGAGCAGGCCAATTCAGGTACCCTCCTGACTATTGCCAGTAGTCTATGGTGGAGTCATCCTTGTGAATTCCTGGGAACCTCCATAGCACTCTGCTTCTCCCTATTCCCATGGTGTCTTCATTTATCATGGTATCTCTTTCCTTGTTCTCCCACTCTGTTCCCATTCCAGCTTGAACCTCCCGCTCCTCTAAGCTCTCATCCCCCGTCCTTTGCCCTCCATTACCACCCCCCCCAGTTTGCTTATGTAGATCTTGTGGTGGTATTGTGTTCCCCAAAATATTGTGCACCCTAATAAACTTATCTGGGGTCAGAGAACAGGACAGCCACAATATTAAACATAGAGGTTAGGCAGTGGTAGCACATGCCTTTAATCCTAGCATTCCAGAGGCAGAAATCCCCCTGGATCTCTGTGAGTTCAAGGCCACAAGGAAACAGCCAGGCTTGTGACACACGCCTTTAATCCCAGAAAGCGAGCCTTTAATCCCAGGGAGTGATGGCAGATAGCAGAAAGGTATATAAGGCGTGAAGACCAGAAACTAGAAGCATTTGGCTGGTTAAGCTTTTAGGCTTTGAGCAACACAGTTCAGCTGAGATCCACTTGGATGAGGACTGAGAAGCTTCCAGTCTGAGGAAACAGGATCAGCTGAGGAACTGATGAGGTGAGGTAGCTGTGGCTTGTTCTGCTTCTCTGATCTTCCAGCATTCACTCCAATAACTGGCTTCAGGTTTGATTTTATTAATAAGACCTGTTAAGATTCCTGCTACAAGATCTCATCTATTTCTCTATTGCTGGGCAATCCATGGACCCTTCCTAGGGTCCTCCTTACTAACTAGTCTCCCCGGAGCTGTGGGTTGCAGTCTGGCCATCCTTCACTTTATATCTAGTATCCACTTGTAAGTGAATACATATCATGTTTGTCCTTCTGGGTCTGGGTTACCTCACTCAGGATGATATTTTCTAGTTCCATCCATTTGCCTGCAAATTTCATGATTTCATTGTTTTTCTCTGTTGAGTAGTAATTCATTGTGTATATGTACCACATTTTCTTTATCCATTCTTCAGTTGAGGGGCATCTAGGTTGTTTCCAGGTTCTGGCTATTACAAATAATGCTGCTATGAACATAGTTGAGCATGTGTCCTTGTGGTATGATTGAGCATTCCTTGGGTATATGCCCAAGAGTGGTATAGCTGTTTTGGATTGACTCCTAATTTTCTGAGAAACCGCCATATTGATTTCCAAAGTGGCTGTACAAGTTTACATTCCTACCAACAGTGGAGGAGTGTTCCCCTTGCTCCACATCCTCTCCAACATAAGCTGTCTTCAGTGTTTTTGATCTTAGCCATTCTAACAGGTGTAAGAGTATTGGTACATACCTGTGATCCCAGCACTTGGGAGGCAGAGGTAGAAGAATATTGCCACAAGTTTGAGACCAGCCTGGGCTACATAATGACTGTGTCTCAAAACAAACAAACAAACAAACAAACAAACAAGCAAAACACTAAGCATTCTGTTCTACTCTATTAATTTATTACAGGCTAGTTAGGTATTACAGGAGGACCCTAGGAAGGGTGCATGGATTGCCCAGCAATAGAGAAATAGATGAGATCTTGTAGCAGGAATCTTAACAGGTCTTATTAATAATCTGTTCTACTCTTATTAATTAATCTGTTCTACTCTATAATCTACTTACCTATCCTTGAATCAACCTATGCTGCTTTAATTAGTTTATTATGATTATTTTTTTCTCTCTGTAAAAACAATCCTGACTAACTAATGGTCCCTTCTAAAGGGACCTGGAGAGCTTGTTTGGTTGTCTGGAGGTTCTAGCAGGGAATGTAGTCACTCACACATCTTGGCTGGGGAGCAATCTTCTTCTGTAGGAGAAGGCCATCCTCCATCAAGCCAGCATCGACAGGAAGGATGAATATGAAGTAGTGAGGGAGGAAGGTGTCACTCATAAAGCCAACCAGACCAGCCAGTCAACCTTGTGATAAATGGTGTGTGACAGATCTTACCACTGAATGCCCTCACATGTGCATAGTATCATCTTAAGTCCTGGTGGTGAGTGGAGCCAACTACTGTCTACTTTCTTGTTCAACAGCATCTCAGTTATTGCTTATTGTGGGTCCTTTGTCCTTCCATGCACATTTTAGAATCTGTGTGCTAGTATTTTAATTAGTTTGGTGCGGGATTGGTGTTTCTATGATATTGAAAATTTCAACCTATGAATGTGGGGCTGTGTTTTATATATTTAGGTCTTTTAAAAAAGCATTATAATTTTTTGCATAGAAGTTTCAAAATTTTGTTAGATTCATTCCTAAGTATTTAATATTCTATTGATTGATTGATTGTGCTTGTTTGTGTGTTTATGTCAGGGTGTGCATGTGGAAGTCAGGGGGCAACCTGCAAGATTCAGTTCTCTCCTTCTACCATGTTCTTGGAGCTCTGAGAGTCAAGCCCAGGTTATCAAGCCTGGTGGCAAGCACCCCTACCCAGTGAACCATCTTGTCAATTCCTGATATTCTTTTTGATGATAACATCATTGACATCTTTTTCTTTTAACTTCATAGTCCAGGTATTTATTAGCAATATAGAGAAATGCTACTGATTTCAAAAAATACTTTCTGTTTTAAAGTGTGTGTGTGTGTGTGTGTGTGTGTGTGTGTGTGTGTGTATGTGTGTATGATGTGTTTGTGTATGCATGTGTGCACTCACCTGTGTGTGCACATGAGTGCAGGTGCCCATGGAAGCCAGAGTTGTCAGATTTCCTGGAGCTAGAGTTACAAATGGTTGTAAGCCACAACATGGATATTGGAAACTGAAGTTGGGTCCTCCTCAAGAGCTATAGATATTCAACCACCCAGCCATCTCTCCAGCCCCTGAAGCTGATTTCTATGTGTTGATTTTGCAATGAACAACATTGTGAAACTCATAACTTCTAATGCCCTATATATTCCATGTATATAATCACATTATCTGTAAAATAAGTGTTTTTTCTTTCTTTTAAAAATCCATATGCTTTTTAATATACTCATATGCCCCATGTCACTGGCACATGGCTGAAAGGTCACTAACAGACCACATTTACAACAGTGGGATCATATATCACCTGGTGACATCATAGCTGTCTTTGTGTAAATTCATATTTTAGTAGTTACACAGGATATTTAGGAATTCATTTCTCATAATATGTTCTCATTAAATGGTACAAGTGTGTATTTTTTTTTTTGAGACAGGGTTTCTCTGTGTAGTTTTGGTGCCTGTCCTGGATCTCGCTCTGTAGACTGGCTCTGCCTCCCCAGTGTTGGGATTAAAGGTGTGCGCCACCACCGTCCAGCACAAGTGCGCATTTTTCTTGTGTTCTTGCATTGGATGAAAACCCTATTGCAAATGTTGAGGAGAAGAGGTTATTGTGGACATCTTTGCCTTCATTCTGGCTTCCAGAAGAGAACATTCAAGATTTCACTGTTAAGGGGCTGGGGCAATAGCTCAGTGGTTAAGACCACTGCCTGCTCTTCCAACCCAGGTTCGATTCCCAGCACCCACATGGCAGCTCACAACTGACTGTAACTTTACTCCAGGAGATCTGATATCCTCCTCTGGCCTCCTAGGGCACCAGACAGGCATATATGCAGACAAAATGACCATACGCATACATTTTTTAAAAAATGATGTATTCCTTAAAATATTTCACTGTTAAATTTGGCTTTTGAGGCTGGAGATAGCTCAGTGGTGAAGAGCATCTGTTGCTCTTACAGAGGACCCAGGTTCAGTTCCCAGAACCCACATGGTGGCTCACAACCTCCCTTAACTCCAGTTCCAAGAGATTCAATCCCTCTTATGACCTCTGAGGGTACAGGGCATGCATGCAGGCAAAATACTTATACACATAAAATAAAATAAATAAATCTAGAATTTTTTTTGAAAAAAAGAACTTTTGCTAAAGGCTTAACTAAGTGGTATTCATTGTAAGTCCCTAGTTTTCCAGTTTGTTGACGAGGTTTAAGGCATAAATGAGTTCTACACATCTTTCAGTTGCTTTTGTGCATTTATAAGATAATCACTTTTTTATTTTATGTCTCTGCCCCTCCACATACTAGGGGTGGCACTCAGGGCTGAACACGTGCTATGATTCTGACCCTGTGTGTTCCATCACCACTGCTAGCTGACTTTATATTTTTAACAGATGATTTACATTAAATTGATTTCCTATCACTAAACATTATTCTTAAAATAATTGAAATTTAGCATCCCACTATTTTTTTATTTTAAAGATTTGTTTATTGAGACAGGGTTTCACTCTGTAACCCTGGCTAGCCTAGAACTTGCTGGAGACCAGGCTAAACTTGAACCCACAGAGATCCAGTCTGCTTCTGAGTGCTGGTATTAAAGGTGTGAGCTATCATTCTCAACTATTTATTGTTATTGTTATTATTTATTATGTGTATGTGTCTGTTTGAGAGAATGCCAAGTATATGACTGTACTCATGAGGCTAAAAGAATGTTAGATCCCCTGGATCTGGAGTTTACCCACGCTTGTGAGCCACCTGATCTGGGAGCTGGGAATTGAACTTGGGTCCTCTGGAAGAGCAAGCAGCAAGTGTTCTTAACTGCTGAGCCATCTCTCTAGCCCTGCCCACATCCTACTCTTTTATATTATTGGTTCAAATAGCTTCTTTCTTCCTTTATTTTTATTTATATTTTAAAAATACAGTTTAGTTTAAATTTTGAATTTTGTTGATGAAGATGATGAAGCAGATGCTGCTGCTGCTTGTGTATGTCATGTATGGGCAAACATGTGCCTCTGTGCATGTGTGGAAGTGAGAGGTCAACTTTCAGGAATTGCTTCTCTCCTTCCATAGTGAGTTCTCAGGATCAAATTCAGGTCATCAGGTTTGTTCAGAAAGTGCCTTTAACTGCCGAGGCATCTTGTTGGCCCTGTTTATTTTTGAGACAGTGTGCTACTATGTCCTCTCTGCTGGCCTGGAACTTAGGGTCCACCTGAGTCAGCCTTGTGATTGTTGGGCTTATGGATGTGTACCTGGCCTTGGTTGTGTTTTTTTTTGTGTGTGTGTGTGTGTGTTAGAATTTTTGCATCTACCTTCATATGTAGTATTCATTTATAATTTTCCTCCTTTTGACTATGAATTTTGCTATCAAACCCATGCCAGTTTCATAAGACATATTAAATAACACATCTTCCTCTTTTCTGAATGATATCCTAAAAGACAGGCATACTTTGAGAAATTTGTACAGGTATGTCGTTACATAAAGGAGCAATTCAAAAAAAATTACAATGAAGTGCACAGTTCCATGTAGCTTAGTGTTACAAAATTGTAGCAATTTAAAATGACAATATTTATAATTACAAAAAGGCAAAATGTATATAGACTACAGTTTTTACAAACAGTACACACTGAACTAGAAAGTCACATTACAAAACCCTCCACTGCCTTGGAAGTTAGACAGTCTCTGGTATAAATCATGAACCCTTTGATGGGCTGCGCAGTTCTTTGCTACTCTCTTGACTTCTCTCAACTCCCAGTTTCCTTATCAGTCAGGTGAGTTTGATTAGTTGGCCCTCTGCTTCCTGGAGTTGCCAGGAAGACCCAAAGCAACAACTGATGTCAGGTACTTAACCCAAGTTGGGTGTGCGGTGGGTGTTCAGTGCACGGTGATGGATTTTACGACCACATGTCAATAATCAATTATTCGTTCTAGTGTTTATTGAGCACCCATTGGAAACTTGGGGCTCTGGGCCACACCACCAAAATCAAATGTAGCCTTCCATGGAGCTGGAGCAAGGGATTGGCACCGAGGCCTGTAGATACACGAAATGAAACAAAGTGAAATCGAAGCCCATCTTCATGGTACCTCTTTTGTGCTGCACAGACAAGAGTAAATAAAATCAGCTCTACCTGCTGGGGGCCATTGGAGCCCAACTGTGAGAGCTCTGAGGCTGTTACATGTCAAGCACCATCTGGAATGAATCAAGGTGACTTGATTTTTCGGGGGGAAAAAAAAAAGCAAGTCCCAGGTGGCTGAAGTCTAATTCTGGCCCACACAGGTCATCACTAGTGTTTCCCCATCTGAGTTTCGCAATTGACAGGCACTCTGAGAAATCTTCGTATCAATGCCTCATTCCAGTCACACATGGTGTTAGTGTTGATTCTTTGGTACCCATTTCTCAGATAGGCTAATGGAGCCCTGGGGATAAGACTTACCTCTTGGCTTTGCTGCAGATATTCAGTGAGCTATGTTAGGAACTGGTGTTCAGCAGGTGGCACAGAAGCTGGGCTCATTTATTTGAGCAGTTGTTGAGTTGGTGTGCCAGGCTGTCCATTCATGGAGACGTGGTTATATACTGTAGAATCGGAGCTACACCTTTAGAGAGATGATACACGCATATGCATAGATCTGTATAGCACATTCACATTGTAAATTCAACATTTCAATAATACACCTGCAATGTGTGATTTGCTATATTTACATTAATGTGTCAATCAATTGTTAATTCTGCTTGCAAAATCCATTAAGAGTCTAAAACGGGACCTCGCCATGCCAGGGCACTGGAGATGGCCCTCTTTGGGTATGCCTGGACAAGACCTGGCATTCTGCCTTGCTTGGCAGTCACCCTTTCTCCCCCGCAGCTCTGCCATTGTAGGGGTGTCAGATGCCGAGGGGCAGAATAGATTCTGAGGAAGCTGGTGTCACTGAAGCATGAATGGCCTCTACTGCTTCTGTGCCAGAGGGCTGAGCCTTCCTGGGTGGGAGGACAAGGAGAGCTGGCCGGAGGAGCAGGGAACTCCATCTTCTTGTGAGGGCTTCGGCCAAATCCAAGGCTGGTGCTGTTGTTCAGAAAGAGTGAGCTGTGTGAGAGGCCCAGGAGCTTTCTTTTGCAGAATAGAGGGTTAGATCAACGCAGCAGGAGGCACCCTGATCACAGGCTTATCTGGAGCCCAGTGTCTCCACTGAGGAAACCGCAAAGGAAGCCCAGAGCCTTGCAGGTTGTTAGACTTGTAAAGATGCACATGTTTGGTAAGAGAATGGAAATCAGGGACGGAGTCACAAATTAACTGAGGCCACTTCTCTGGTTAAGCCCCAAAATAAGGCAATTTCAGAAATACAAACATTGTAAGCTTTCTTCTGAGAGTGTCACACTTCATGGGTACAGAAATCCACATAGGTATTAGTGACCTGAAACTAGAAGTGAAACTATCTGGGGAACTAGTGGGAGGGGAGGGGAGGGGAAAAGGAGGAGGGTAGGGGGACACAGAGAGCAATATGCTCAAAGTACAATACATACTTTTGTGAAAATGGTCTTATGTAACCCTATGTAATAATTTTGTTTTCAAAATTCAGGTTGTGAGTCAGATGTATTTGTTTGTATAAGAAATCAGTCATGCCAAAACTTCAGCATATGAAATTTTATTACCTGGAGGCCCTTTGAAAGTACAGCTCCCAGGACACAATGTGATAGTTCAGTGGATGGAGTAAGTTCCAGTGTTCCAGGACACAGGAAGGGGAACACAGTTAACTGTGATATATGCTATGTCTCAAAGCAGTTAGAAGAGGGGCTTTTGAATGTACTCACTACGTGAAATGATAAAATGCTAATTATCTGACTTCAGTATGTCCAGTGTGCATACAGGACAAAACTTGCACTCTACCCCATATACACGTGCAAGTTATGATGTGCAGCAAACCCACAAACCTCTGCCTCTGCTGGGCACATCTGGAACAGTTACTGCTAACCTTCCACTACACATGCCCTCCATGTGGGAACCTGGCTTATAATCACAGCCCAGCGGCAGCTGAGGCAGAATCACGAGTCATCTAAAGCCAACATGGACTGCAAAGTGAGACCCTGTCTCAAAAACAAAGCAACACAGGGAGGCTTTTTTAAAAAAAAAAAAAACAACTCGAAATAACTTTGTAGACAGTGGAAACCATTTTTCTTTACATAAAAAAAAAAATCTGAAATTTGGATTTCTGGGGAAAGTGATGAAAAGGTCATTTCTCCTACACCCTTGCCTTCTGGATCAGTCTACTTTAAAAGCTTTGTTAACAGCGTCATTTAAACTTGCTTAGAAGTGATCCAGTAGGGATGGAGTACAGACACTGGGGTGTCAGAGACTCTGGTGCAGGCAGTTTCCGATGTGATTGGGGTCTATGCTGTATACAGAACACCACAAAACATGGGGGTGCCACGGAACTTGGGGTGCCACAGAACATTGGGGGTGCCACAGGACTTAGGGGTGCCACAGAACTTGGGGTGCCACAGAACATGGGGTGCTCACTTGCAGGTCTCTAGAGAACAGTTCTCAACAGTGGCTTCATTAGAACCAACCACCCGCATTCCCTGACTATAGCCCAAACCAATTCCAACAGAGTCTTTGTCTGTGGCCTCAGGCTGCAGAGTGTTTAAAACTTGCCTGGTGACCTGAGCCAGCACAGATGAAGAACCCCTGCTCCAGCAGGAAACTATATTAGGAGCAATGACGACCAGAGTTCCAGGCAGCAGAATATCATTTTTATTTTTTAAGGCTACAACTTGCTGTATTTTTCATGCTGGCTTGGGACTTCTGGGCTTAAGCCATCTCCAGCCTCAGTTTTCTGGGTAGCTGGAACACCGGGGTGTGGCTCAGAATCACGCGGGAGACAACGCATTTTTTTAAATAATTGTTTTTTTTTTTTTTTTACCTTGAAATGAAGTTCACAGAGAGTATAGACTTATTCTCACCCTTAATAAGTTTCCCCTCTAATATAAAGCAGGAACAAAAGTGAACACAATGCACAAAATAGGGAAAATAGTGGGCACATGTCTCCAGAGGCAGGATGTACCTCAGGCCAGATGTTAGGGGCTAGAGCAGGTAACCAGAGACAGTGTTACTAGCCTGCTTTTCAGGCTCAACTTGGGGGCCCTTCAGAAATCCAGTCCTTTTCTTCTGGTCGTCTTTCCCCTACTATCACTGAGGACACACAAAAGCCCATACGAATTTTTCAGGGCATCCTCTTCATAAAACAAGCCTAGGCTCAGTGCCTTGATTCACCAGCTGCCTCTGTGTTCTGCGCTGAAACAGCATCTACATCTGAGTCAGACGTGAGGCTCGGGGACAGAGGTCAGACTAGTGACACAGGTTCCTGTCAGCCCAGAGGGGCCCACTGGTGCTGCAGGCTTCTCCCTTGCACAACCCAGAGTTGGGTGTTCAGCTGGGAGGGGTCACCGGCCCATGGGAGCCATGGACCGGCATCCTCCCAGGAGAACGATTTGTCAATCTCCTGCGCCCTCTAGCGGCAGACACCTGTCGTGCCGGCGCCAAGAGTGAGTGCTACAATTTTTAACATCAAGTGGCCCTGCACTTATTTCTCTTTTGTTCATCTTACTACCCGATTACAGGATGTTTCTACAACTTTTCTATGTGTTTACAAATGACCAACTTATTTATTACATAAGTATTTATTTCTTACAGATATAAATGTAGATATGTAGACACATACATGTTTCATCCACACACATGAAACGTGTCTTACATGTAACCATAAAGTGAATTTTTTTGTGAATGTATGTACTATATATATTGAGACAAGGTCTCTCTATGTAGCCCTGGCTGGCCTGGAACTTGCTACATAGGCAAGGCTGGCCTTAAACTCAGAGATCTGCCTGCCTCTGCCTCCTGAGTACTGGGATTAAGGGTATATGTCATCATGCCTGGCCATATTGTATACATCATATACATAAATTGTAATATTGTATACATCATATATGTAAATGTTTGCAAATGTAAAAGTACTTTAAAATGTTTCATAAAATACATATTTTATTTGTGCAATGAGATTTAATTAAAGCCATGAATGTTGTAGATAGATTAATCAATTTCTATATTATATATGTTTTATATAGACTATATATTTATATTTGCAATGTGTTTGTATGTGTTATGTATAGTAACAGATACAATGTTTCAGTATATAAAAGGGATCCAATTGTCTTAGTTGGGTAGAGAGTAAACGAGCTAGTGTGCTAGCTTGCTCTCTGTTATTGTGATAAACACTGACAAAAATAACTTGTGGAGAAGAAAGGGTTTATCTGAGTTTAAAGGTCATAATCCATCAAAAAAGCCAAAACAAGAACTCAAGGCAGGAATCAGGAGGCAGGAACTGAAACAGAGGCCGTGGAGGAATGCTGCTTACTGACTTACTCCCCATGGCTTGCTCAGCCCGCTTTCTTATACAACCAAGGACCACCTGCACAAGGGTGGCACCACCTATAGTGGGCTGGGCCTTCCCACATGAATCATTAATTAAAATGTCCCACGGATCTGCCCACAGGCCAGTCTTACGGAGGCAATTCTTCAATTGAGGTTCCCTCTTCCCAGGTGGCTTGTTTGTGTCATTGATAAGAATAACCAACACAGCTGATTCATTTGATTTATCTTCCACCAGAGGGGATTTTGGTTATTTTCATTATTTCCTCATCATGAGAACTCCTTACCCATGTGACGTTCACATGTGAGAGTTTTTCTCTAGAACAGTCACATAGACTTACTCACCTTTCATTCAAGCCAGAAACTCGAGGTGGAAAAGTAAAGTCTTGTGAAAATGAGAAATGTTAGAAACAGGACACTTTATAAACTCAGGACCAGGTTGTGGGGGAGATGTTGGGAAACGGCAGGGTTGTCTTTACCTATTGTCTTATTCTGGCTCTGGAGTTTTTGTTTTGATGTTTAATTTGGAAGAATAAATAATACTTTTACCTTGCTCAAAATTTAGATAATGAAAGGGTATAAATGAGGATTTCACCCCCTCCTTTTCTGTCTTTCAGCTACACAGTTCTTCATGGAGTCCATCGATGTTACTGGCCCTTTTATACTCTACTTAAGATCATTTATATGTGAGCAAGAAAGAAAACAAGTCTCCAGTATAGGAATTCCCCAGTAGCAGAATTGCTAGCTCAATTTCAGGTCCCTTCTACGTGCCTTGCCAGTTTCTACTGATGTGATATGTCACCTCTGACACTGGAGGCACCAATGAGCTAAGTGAAAAAATGGGATCTCTGAGGGCTATTTCAAGACATTGTTTTGGTAGTACAACTTCAGCTAAATACCAGCAAGGAAGCTCTCATGCTGTGCTGTCTCCCAGACTGAGGGCTTCATCCTCCAGTGCTGGATACAACTCTACCTGTGGGCTTGAGGCCCATGGGTGCTATGGGGGATTTTGGAGAAGTACTGCTTTTCACTTCACTTTGGTTGTATGCTGCCAACTTCACGTTCTCCTCCTCTTCCTCCTCCTCAGATTTAATTATTTTAAATTAATTAAATTATTTATTTAATCTATGTGTATAGATATTTTGCCTGCAAGCACAGATATGTGCACCACATGCATGCCTGGTGCCATGGATGCCCTGGAAGTGGAGTTACAGACAGGCATGCAGCTGTGAGCTGCCATGGGGTTGCTGGGAATTGAACCTGGGTCCTCTGGAGGAGCAGCCAGTGCTCTTAACCGCTGAGCCATCTCTCTAGTCCGCACAGTTGTGAAGTTCTCTGCTTATCTTCCTTCTCTGCCATGGTGCCCCTCCCACTGTGGAGGAAGATTATTTGGCTGCACAGAACTCTGCAGGCGCAGGGATGCCGTCCTTCTTTGGTGTTGCTGGTGCTCTGTCCTCCAGCCTGTGGCCCACATGATCTTTTTTCGCCTCCTTGCATGGTCTATTCATCAAACAACCGACCTGAACCCACGGTGCTAAACATGTCCAGCACTTATCTGGTGTTGGTTCTTGTTCGTACAGGCCCCTCTGCTTGGAATGCCTGGCTTAGACCCAGATGCAGAATATAGCAGCCTCCAGTCTAGTGAACAGCCCCAAATGTGCTCTGTGCCTCTTGTTGGCACCTGACACCTTCTACTAGGTAACCAGGCTCCCTTGTGTCTTCCCCTTTCACAACCATGGAGAGGGTAACACCTTGTCTGGGCAACTTCGTTGTCCCAAAGCCCAGCACAGTACCTGTCTCCTAAACAATAAATGCCTGGCCTTATAGCCAGGGAACACATCAATCTGCCAGCACGTCCCCATGTCTCTTCCTTTCTCTTAAAATTTTGATCATTAAATCTCAGTATATCTTACAGAAAATCAATACTGAAACAGATCCCTGCTATATACCTGTGCTGAATATTGCTTCCAGATTCTACTTATACAGTGAGAGTATCCTTAATTTGAAAATCCAAAGTCCACAATGTTCCAAAATTCATAACTTTTGCCCCTGACTTGAAGCCATGGTGGAGATTTTCACTCCGATCTCACAGATGGCTCATTACCAGAACACGTCTGAACTAAAAATCTTACGTAAAGTTACCTTCAAGCTCCATGTAGTTGTACCTGTGTTGGGTCCCATTCTCACTGTATTTCATGATATCTATGCAAATACTCTGCAGTCTCAGATCTGATCACCCCTGGCTCCGAGCATTTTGGTTAACGAATCTTCAATGTCAGGTGTCAGTTGGCTCCAACAATAAAGTCTCATCACATTTAGAATGGAAACGGAAATTAAGATCTACTTGGTTTCAATTCTTGGTTGGTGGTTAAAAACAAACCAAAACCAAAACCAAAAACCCAGGTAGCTCAAATAATTACTTCCTGGCTGGCGAGGAGAGATGGAACAGGCAGTGGCCGGAGGTGACCAGCATGCACAGAGATCCTGCTCTCTGCGTAGCATACACCCAGGTCAGGCTTATTTTTGCTCATTGACAAGCCTTTGGCTACTTTCTAAAGGTTCTGAGGGTTTTGAGCTTGTGAAGTTATTGAAGGCACAACTATAACAATTGAGCTTTTCCATAGTGACACCTGAAGATGGTTTGGAAAATGTCATTGAATCTCTGCAACTTTCCACCCAAGTGGGTATGGTCACCTAATATATATATTGAAAAAACCAGAAGAAATGACCCATGGAGGACTAGAGTTTGGCCTTGGGCCACGGGGCTCAAGAACTCCATTCTGATGTGACATAAAGCCAGTGGGCAGGCCACCAACTCTGCCACATGGTGCTGCTGGGACAGTTTTAACATATATGAATACCACCATCAAGAAGGATAGATTGTATTTTCTAACAATGGCTGCCTCAGTGTCCCCCAGACCTCCTGCTCTTTTTCAGTGTGAGCTAGCTGCTCCTCTTTAGTGAGCTCCACTCTCCTCTGGATCTGGTGTTACAGTGAGATCTGAACTGTTCCCTAAAACACGTGTTCTAGGATAAGTTTCTATCCTGTGGTGCCACTGAGAGATGGTGAAATCTTTATAAAGAGTGGCCTCATGGGACAAAGTTCTGTTGTAGCAGGATATTGGGGGCCCCATAATGTCATAAGATGAAGCTCCTCTTCTGGCACACATTCCCATCCACAATGCACTCACCACAGACCCAAAGCAGCAGTTTCAGGTTGTGAATCCTCTGAAACTCTGAGCCAGTGCAAGCCTTTCCTGATGTTGTCCCCTTTCTCAGGTCCTTAGCATAGCAACAGCAGGCCGACTCACATAGAGGGGCTGGTTATCATCAATAGAAGGGGAAGTGCTGCCTTGTGACTTCAGATGTCAAGTCAGAGGGAGGCTTACTCCATAGTGATTGGCTGCCTTGGGTTAAGAATCAGCTAGAGAAGTAGGAAAGGAGTCAGGGATGTGGCTCAGTGGTAGAACATCCACATAGCTGATTCATGTCCCTGACTTCTCAACACCAACACTGATACCTAAATTTATATATACATATAATTTATATATATATATAAAACCAGTAATGCTTTGCTATATGATATATAATTAATGTATATCATATATATTTGTAATCAGTAATGTTTTATATATATATATATCAGTGTAGCATTTGTGTGTGTGTGTGTGTGTGTGTGTATGTGTGTGTGTGTGTGTGTGTGTGTGTGTGTGTGTGTGTGTGATGTTTCTAGAAGAGCTTAGCATGAGTGTCAGTGAATTAGGTAGAGAAAAGCCACTTCTATGTGGGTGGCCCTGGCTGGTCCTCTGAGGGCTTGGAGAGAACACACCAGGCTAATGTGTATTCCTTCCTAGAGCAGGGACACACTATTCTCTTCTTTGAAGCACTAGCATTCATCTGTCTCAGCTTCCCAACTGTTGACAAGATGTGGCCAGCTCCTTCATAATCCTGCCACATTGCCTTCTTACCACGATGGATATATATACCCTCTAATTGAGATGCCTTCCTGACATGATGGAATACACACCACACACACACACACACACACACACACACACACAGAGACACACACCTTCTAATTGAGATGCCTTCCTACTGTGATGGACTAGACTATACATAACCTCTGAAATGCCTTCCTGCCACAATGGAATACACCACACACACACACACACACACACACACACACACACACACATAGACACACATACCCTCTAACTGAGATGCCTTCCTACCACAATGTATATATACATATATATATGTGTGTGTGTGTGTACATGTATGTATGTATATATGTATTTGTACATATATACACATACACACACACACACACACACACACACACACACACACACACACGGAGACCCAAATTACTCAGGGTCAGAGAATCTGAGCTTGCTTTACCCAGCAGGGCTGCATAAGCAGATGATCTGACCACGGGCATGGTTACCAGGTGTCTGGAAGAGTCTACATTTGACTGTGTGGTGTGCTTTGATCTAGCAAGGGGGAGGTCTTTTGCCCCACCCCTTGGCATTGTTATAAAAATCTCTTTTGAATAAATGGAAAGGGCCATTGGATATTGACTCAGGTCCTCCTGAAGCTATCCTGTGTTTCTGTCTTTCTTCTCATCGGCTAGGTCTCTCTTTCTATAGAATATTTCTTATCCCTCTCTCCTCATAGGAACCCTGGAAAAGGCAGGAGCAGGCCTCCCATGTATATATGGTGATATGTTGTGTACCCTAATAAACTTGCCTGAGGATCAGAGGACAGAGCCAGCCAGCCATTAGATTAGACAAAGAGGTCAGTCAGTGGTGGCACACACCCTTAATCCTATCACTCAGGTGGCAGAGATCTGTCTGGATCTCTGTGCGTTCAAGGCCACACTGGAAACAGAACTAGGCAGTGGTGGCACACACCTTTAATCCCAGTACTGGGAAGCACACATTCCTTCAATCCCAGGAAGTGATGTCTGGGCAGAGAAAGGTATAGAAGGCATGAGGCAACAGGAACTCATTCTCTTTAGGCTGAGGATTTCGTAGAGGTAAGAACTAGTGGCCGGCTGCTCTGTTTCTCTGATCTTTCAGCTTCCACCCTGATATCTGGCTCTGGGTGGAAAGATCATCTAAGATTCGAAGAACAACAACAACAACAACACACACACACACACACACACACACACACACACACACATACACTTCTTGGCTCTGCCCTTTGTCTGGAGAACCCTGACAAATTCAGAAGTCCTAGATCCTTTTGCTCTTCTCTTCTAGGGCACTCTTCTCATGGGTCACCTTCTGAGCTGCCAGCAGCCAGAGAAGCCCTGGTTTGCAGCAATACTAGACTGGTTCTGAACCATCCTATCCAGGTTTCAGAGACCAAGTAGAAGAGCCATGTGTCTAGCTGTTCCAGAATCCCAGCCCTTGGTGTCTCCCCTGTGGAGGTCCCAGACACCACCTGGAAAAGCTAAACTATCCCTTATTTGATAGGAAGACTTTCTGAGCTTCTGGGCTCGTCTCACTGTAGGCCAGGCTAGCCTCAAACTTGTGATTCTCCTGCCTTGGATGCCTGAGTGCTATGATCGCCAGAGATAATGCTTGTTTTGTATCTCTCAGTTTGTTATGTAGAAATATATAATTGTATCAAAATAAGATAAAGTGTAAAATGGGTTGAGATGTAAATTGTATAAGTTATGGGGTGGATACTGCCACCCCCAGACTTAGAGGGGCTGTCCTTTGATTAAAATAGAAACACTTCAGCTCTTTGTCTTGACTCATTTTGGATTTGATTATAGAAAGATATCAAGAAGTAGCCATCTAATTTAATACTACTGTAAATTTTATCTCATTGTCTGCCTCTCATCAAGATTCCATCCCTTGGGGGGGGGTGGGAGGGGGGAGAACAAGGGAATATGTGGATGATATGTAAAATTAAATTAAATTATAAAATAAAATAAAAATTAAAAAAAAAGGAAAAAAAGATTTCATCCCTCCTACCCATAGGCACTCAGAAACCAAGATGCATGTGTTGTTACAGGATACCAGTGGGATTCCAAATACTCCTGGCTGTGCAGCAGGTACCACATGGGAACTCACTAAGGTATCAGTGCCCTTGGCCCAGGCCACTGGGACTAGCTTTGAGTCAGCTGCTGGGCTGCTGTGGGAGTTCTCTAGAAGTGGCTGGTTTGTGATACGCTAGAGCAAGTGGTGGCTTTCGATCATAAGCTTTTCTGGCGGGAAGGAAAGTGCTTTCTTCTCAGCATCCGGAATCTGGTGGAGAGCGACACTGTTCTTGTTGCCTGGAGTAGAAAGAAAGGATGCTGGGTTAAAGGTTCCCAAAGCATTGCACAGTGTCTTGGGAAGTCCTGGGTCTGCAGTGTGTTCTACTCTGCAGGGCTCGGTGATGCACAGAATCTCGGTGGGTGGTATCCTCTTTCCCAGAGTGCAGTGGGCAGCCTGGACCATTGTATGCTCTAGCTCTGAATGGTTGATTCATTCAAGGAAGAGTGCTTGCTCTCCAGGTGCCTGAAGATTATACATTGCCCTTACAGAACTGATGTCTTTACAGAAGAGAAAGCTACGGACTGTGTGGGAAAAGCTGTTTATTACGCAAGCCTGGAGATCTGGGTTCAATCCCTGGAACTTACAGAAAGGTGGAAGGAGAGAGTCCACTCCACAAAGTTGTCCTCTGACCTTCACACATTACACACACACACACACACACACACACACACACACACACACGCACGCACGCACGCACGCACGCACGCACGCCCACAAATAAATGAATGAATAAATACCCTTAAAAAAAGAAAAAGCTGGGGAATTTGAAGAAACAGGTCAGGCCATCATTCACCCCACACCAAGTTGTTCCCAGGCAGTTCTGGGATGTCTGTGAGTTGCTGCAAAGACCTGGCTCTTGAGACACTGTCCACAGGAAGGTGGTATATAGGTAAAGATGAAGGAGGGTTTGCGTGAGCTCAGATGCAGTAGCCAGCTAGCACACACAGGGCAGTACAAGGGGGGCTCAATGGAAGATTAGGGTAGCCTCAAAGTTGACCTAAAAGTTGGAACATCTCTGTTTCTTTTTGTGTGATGAGAAGAGGTGGCAATTCACCTCCTTAATTCTTTCCTTGACTCAGCCCTACAGCTTGATACCCCTGAAATCACACAGGACAATCACTGTTTTCTGTTCCAGATGTTAGCCAGCAGCATCTGGTTTGCAGCATAGCCTTAGTCTCAGCAAATATGGAAGCCATGCTCCTAAGGGAGAGACACCACTAGTATCTCATGTTGTCATCCTGTCAACACATGCATCCTGTTACGGATGTTGTAGTTGAAAGATGCTTCAAGCCACATATACTGTTAACTCATTAATTAGCATTGCACTCATGACTGACAGTGCTGTAACCCATGCTAAGCAAAGTGCATCTAACGCAGTTTTTATGTGAGATACATCCTTCTTGTGTTTGGGAACACTAGGCAACACTTGGATCTATGCTTGGGACCATTTTGTTCATCAAATGCCCCATAAAAATGGAAACACTTTGACCCACTGTAACGAGACCATGGAAAGGATGCTCAGTTGTATGTGAGATCTGGACCAAGGGGTCAGAACTGCCTTCTTCACTCTCAGATGGGCTGGGGGCATTGGGCAGCTCAAGATTTTTGTTCTTTTATGTATGTGTTTGAGATATTGTGGAAATCCTGAGTGCATTGACTAGATGGTTATAAATATATTTTAATGAATATCAGAATTCACAGTGGCAGAATCCACAATGAGTGAGAATTTCAGTGTTTGTTACTTAACACGATGTATTTTCTCAATAAAATGTTCACTGGGTTCCCAGCTTTCCAAAGGCCAGGCAGGGTGTGGGAGGTCAGGTGGTGGCTTGATAGGACAGCAGCCCCTCCCAGAGGCTGATTTTTGCTTGGAACTGCAAGCCTCAGCATAACCCTCACCACTCATCCTTTGAGGACACTACTAGGACTCTAGTTTGATTTTTGATGAGAAAGCCACAAATCCGTATTTTTCTCTGAAACACATGGCCTTTACAAGTGTAGATGGTTAATTAAAATAAAATACCTTAAACAATGCATTAGCCAAAAACAGGAGTAACCTGGGCATGTGCCTGTTATGTTATTAGACATTCTTGCTGACTTGATATAGGTGAGAAGCTGGGTGCTGGCTCAGGCAATCTACCTGTCTGTTCAGTTTTCTCCTGTTTGTGTCAATTTCCATATTTGCCAAACAGCCTGTCTGTTCTTCTCTCCCCTCTTCTCCTCTTCCCTTTTCTCCTCTCCCTTCCCCTCCCCTTTTCCCTCTCCCCTCTTCCCATTCCCTTTTCTCCTCCCTCCTTCCCTCCCTTTCCCTCTTCCTTCCTCTCCACCCCTTCTGAAAAAGTCTTGCTATAAAGAGTAGGTTGGTCTTGGACTGCCTATGTAACCTAGGTTGTCTCAAATTAGATATCCTCTTGCCTTAGCCTCCTGAGTGCTGGTATTACAGGCATATGACACCATGCTCAGCTCTGTCTGATAAATATAAATATAGATATAGATATAGATATAAATATAAATATAAAATTTCTGCCTTAGGAAAAAAACTGAGTGTTTGGACTGGTGGATCATGTGTTCGTTAGAGCAGGATAATATAAAATTGGCATTCAATGAATATATGCTATTTTCTTTTAACCTGGGACTGTATAACTCTGTCCTACAGCTGATAGAGACTGGAGGATGGCAGTAATGAGGGGAATGTGACTTCACACAGACAGCGCAGGGTGACCGCCACAGTGCTTTCAAGTGTATCAACCGTCTTGTAATAAGTGTATTTGGGTGTCTTTACCTTGTGCCTCTCAGTATGAAAGCTTTCTGGGTGGTTTTGTCCATGAAAACAAAGGCCTCTATTTTTCTTTCTCCAATAAAAGCTGGGTAATGAAAGATAAAGATAAGTTCGCACCATGGCTACCGAGGTTGTCAACAGCCTTTTGAGGCATCGTTTTCTGCGGAAATCAGCTAATGAGTGGAGTTTTCCGCGGAGCTCTCAGAGGTGGCTTTATGACTAGGGAGCAGAAGTCAGTGACACTTTTTCCTGTGGCATGTCGAGGGGGGTTGTCTGGTCTTGTGGAGACACCAACATGGCTGGGTCAGGAACCAATCTGGCTAATTATCGCAGGTGGATCTTTGACCCCAGAAGGAGAACAAGGCTTTGGAGCACTTCTCTGTGGCCTCCTCAGGACCCTTCCACAGGGATGTGCCGCTGTTCTGAAAGCTGCTTGGGTTATAATGATTCTTGAATGGGCTTTCATATGGACAAGCAATGTGACCTGAGGCATTGGGGACTCGAGGAAGAACACTTTTTATGCAGCCGATGATGTGAGCTGAGAGCAAAAGAGATTTCAAAGATCAGCACTAAGGCGCTTTTAAGAGTTACAGTGTCTTCCAAATGGCAAGAGTACTTGGTGGATTGCACTTAAACTTCACATGTTTTGGGAATGACAACGTGTGCATTGTACTCACTGTGGACCAGGTGTGGGCCTACGAGCTTCCTATGTGACTTAACCTTCTCAGGGATCTGGAGGGGCTGGGGCTGTGCTTCTCAGTGTTTTATAGGTGAGGAGACTGAGGCCATCAACTGTGACTTAGCCCCACTCAGCTGACTCCAAAGCTTGTACTCTTGAGGCTTGAGAGTGTGGCTTAATCTGGCTAAGTTTATTTCATCTGATCAGGAGAACTTACCAGCCCACTAGAGCAGGATGGGAAATTCCCGTGGCATTAGTTGGAAACAAATTTCTGCTTCTTCCTCCTCCTGTTCTAATTAACTTTGTTGATTAAAAAAGGAACCTTGGCAATACAAAAGACCACACACTAATTGTTGTAGTTTGAATGTGATTGGCCCCCATAAGCTCACAGGGAGTGTCATTATCAGACGGTGTGGCCTGGTAGGAGGAAGTGTGTCACTATGGGGGTGGACTTTGAGGTCTCATATATGCTCAAGCAACACCCAGTGTTTCAGACCACTTCCTGTTGCCTGTGGGTCAAGATTAGGACTCTCAGCTCCTTCTCCAGTACTGTGTCTGCCTGCATGCCACCATGTTGTACTGTGATGATAATGGACTAAAAACCTCTGAAATTGTAAGCCACCCCAATTAGATGTTTTTCCTTATAGGAGCTGTCATGGTCATGGTGTCTCTTCATAGCAATAGAAACCCTAAGACACTAATATTAACCAATGCAAAGTCTTCTCATCCTAATACTGTTAGGATAGGCATTCTGAAGCTGTGGAGCTTCACACTGGATTTTCCACTTACACTGCTGAATATATTTTTATGCACATATTTACTACCAAACCTAAAAAAATCCTTGAGAGAGTTGGAACTAAAAAACAATTATCTTTATATCTTCCTACATAATTCATATCCATTAACTATATTCACTCTTTCTCCATCTCTAAATATTTAGACTTTCTTGCTCTTTTTTCCTACATGTTATACTGTACCCAATATATGCTTATATTATTAGCTAGGTTTGAATATGAGGGAGGCCATGTGGTTTTTTTTCTTTCTAAGAATTGTGACTGCACTTAATATTATACATTCAAAATCCATCCATTTTCCTGCAGATTTTGTGACTGTTTTTCTTTAGAGCTTAATAGTTTTCCATTTTATATTTGCTTTAAATCATGGGATGGCTGCAGGCTCATCATCTGAGAGAAAGGCAGGTATCTAAGAAGCTAAGTGATGCATTGTGGATCCACTAAGTGCCAATAATGAAATAAAGGTGATCCATATGATCTCACTTTCTCTTTCAATTTGGCTGCAGTGGCCACATCCTCAGTGGTTTACAGACATGGGCAGAAGACTAAGGCCTATGCCTTCAGAAGGGCAAGTGGCTTCTTGTCATGCTGTTTTCCTAGATTTTGGACCAAGACCATCACAATGAACTGGATATTCCAGAACTTGTGAGGACGTGATAATATCTATGCCTCTCTGCAAAATGCTCTGGGAAAGTGGCAGGTGTGTGAGCATCCTATCCCACCAAAGCCTCTACTCCTTGGGTAAGGTAGGAACAAGCTGCTCCATGGACTCTGCTAGCAATGGAGACCTAAGTACAAGGCTGACTCAGTGTCCTCATACTGTTGGTGTTTCTGTGATTGGCATCTCACAGGTCTAGTTCTCCTTTCTTAATAAGCTTCAGTCATCCTGCCAGGCTTTTACAGCCTGTAGGAGCTTTGGCCATATGGGAGTACTTATCCTGCATGGAGGCAGTGAGGTCCCCATCTCCAAGTGACTGGCAGCTTAGTGTAAATGCATTGGAAAGTACAGGAAGCTGGCAGTCCAGAGGCTGTGCTTGACAGCAGGCTGCTCACCCAGGGCTTCTGGGAATCATCCTTCTCTTCTCCCTGTTGTGGAAACCTCACCAGCTGCTTCATGGGGGAGGTTAATTAATGCAATTAACAACGGATGCCTTAATTGCAGCTGTTTAGAGAGACACTTTACTGTTATCATCGCTATTATTGTTATTATTATTTTGTATACAAGTCTCTGCACACTTGGATATCTCTTTATAAAAGCAAATAAAACCATAATTAGGTGCAGCCTAATTTAAACAGTAGCAGCCGCCTGGAGCCGGAAACCATAATTCAACAAGAAGCATTCTTGACAAATATTTTGTTGGTGTAGTAACTGGCTGTGTGCCAGAGAGTGGTGCCTGGCTCTGGGAGAGCTCTTACCTACAACCTGGCTGGGGGAAGAATACTGGACATAAGTAGACAGATAGCATGCAAATTCTGGAACAAGCCTGGAGATGAGGCGGAAGCTAAAAGAAGCACACTCATGTCTATGGTTACAAGACAAAACTGAAAGAAACACACTTATGTCCATAGTTACCAGAGCAGTATTCTCAGAGGCCTGAAAGAAGCTGGGAGTAAGGAGAAAGCCAGAAGCAGTTGGCTGAGCTCAAACTGTGACTTGGGAGGCAGAGAAGAGAAGAACCTGAGACTGGATCAGCAGATGAAACTATCAATCAAGAAAACATGTCTTGCAGGCCTTGACCACAAGGTCTTTTCTGCTTCCCAACAGCACAAGAGTCTCATAATGGGAAGTTGGTGCATCAATATGCTAATGATGGCCTCTTTAAGTGAAATTAATGCCCTGATTGTGTGCATGGAGCAGCCCTTCGTTATTCCCTGAGATATGAAGATATGTTGGAGATTCTTCCGGGCCTCTCGGTGACACTCTTCGTACAAAATTTATCTCTTTTATGGGTTTGAAGCTCTTTCAGATACATATCAAAGACCTTTCCATGCCTCTACCATGCATAATATATTCTGCAACAGCTCATAATAAATCATTTTCCTTCCCTGACTGGTTAGCATGAGCTGACATGGCTGTTGCCAGGGCTGAAAGGATTTGGAATCCTCACATTTAATGCTTTGCCTTTCACAGTAGCACTTTCTAGCTCTCCTGAGGAGCCCCACAGAAGGGGAAGGAGCTGGGTTCACCCCGAGTGCAGTTCTGCTTTTAAAGGTAGCTACAAATTGATGACCCAGGAAATATAGCACACTTCATGTTGACAAGATAGCTCCCTCTCCTCTGTCTCACTTCTTGCTTCCAGAAGCAGGTGTGGTACAGATGCTTACTGCATTTCCAAAGGACTTAACTTAGGCAAGGTGGAACACACCACTGGTTGTATCTGAGTGAAACACAGAAGGGTTTTGTTGCATCTCAGTGAGGAGAAAAGAAAAGTAGGGCAAAGGGGAAGTCTGATCGAAATGGTGGTCTCTTTGCTGGTTCCTGCACCACTGCTGGCTGCTTAGCACAAGAGGTCCTAGTGTGTGGCTTGGGATAAAGCTACTGCAATAGGAGTGTAAACTTAAGGAGTCAGCAGAGCTGTGTGTATGGTGTAGTGGAAGATTAGTTTATTTATTTACTTATTTATTTTAAGAAATAGAGATTTTCTTATGTGAAATTATTCCCAAAGGCCAGTGTATATTCAAGAAAATGCACCTTGTAGTTCAAATGGCTGCATAGGCTCACTGGGCCCCACAGATATCCTGGCTTTTTCCTCTGTAAAAGCAAAACTCAAATTTACAGCTGAGCAGATGATCAATACATGTGACACTTTTCAGACTCTCTTGCAGCTAGGAGTGACGATGTTAACGCAGATGATCAAAGATTAAGTTTTCTAAGTCATACTCCTGGGAAAGTAACAGAAACAATTTCTGAACCCATAATAATTCAATTCCCCAACAAATAATCTTTATTGCTTCCTTCTTATTTTCTTCTAGCTAGACTTTCAGTAGGATCACTTTTAGATTTTTCAGAGAATAGAGAGTATGTCTAACTTAAAAATGGATTTTAACTTATAGTAGTGTTATTACTTAGAGACACTGTATTTTACATGCACCATATAGTACAGTAGTAAAAATACATCATTTGAATAGTCAATGAATAGTTTCTTTTAAGTTACAAAATATACTCTAATTTTTTATTGAATTTATTCAATTCAAATGCAATAAAATTTGTGGACTTTTGATGAATAGTTTGGTAAACAGAGGGATACAAGACATGTCCATCATCCCAAAGGTTGTTCATGCTTCTGGTATTTCAATTATCTAAGCTGAATAACCAAATTTTCCAGTGATGCTCAGAGTGGTTCTTTATACACTTAAAGATGTGTACTATGTGTATGGGCTTGCATAGAACTCACTGGAGCTGTCTGAACTGTAGCAGGTTGGCTGGATGAGGATCCAACCAACTTGGATCCAACAAGTGGCCTGAAAGCCAAATTCTCTGCTTAACTGGGCAAATGTTTCCTAAGTCATACACTTGGACCTGAGGAAACCAGGAACCACTTCTTTGGAGTTCCCAGAAGGAAGGCAGCTTTCTGGTCAACTGATATGTTGTCCTGGGAGCTCTGAGCAAAGTGCCAGGGTCTGGCTGACCATAGCAAGTCACAGCTGAACTTCAGACACTTCCCTACAAAGGTAATATGAGATGGTCTATGTTTCCTGAGACTAAATCCCGATTAATACATGAAACCTCATCACACATGTCTACTTGGAAGCAGTCTTATGTTGGTTTGTGTGTAGGGCTATAGGATAGGAACTATATATCTTTTTATTAATTGCCCTCGGTGGCAACAAGAGCCCTGGACATCAACTCAGAACCTGGCTGCATCAGGACTGTGGACCCAGACATGGCCCTCAGCAGCAGCCCTGGCCCTGATGACACCATGGCCCTAGGTGACAGTGCAGGTCACTCAGATCAGCATGGCCCTGGCAGCAGCACAGTCCTTGGATGTGCCCTAGATGCGGGGCATCTCTGTGGACTTTAGTGGCATCATGAGCCATAGACATCACGGACCCAGACATGTTCCCTGGTAGCAACCAGATGTCACCATAGCCCCAGGTGGCAGAACAGGCCACTCAGATCAGCATGGTCCCTGAAGCAGAGTGGCCCTCAGACACCAACATGGCCCCAGGTGGCAGCATAGGTCACTCAGATAGGCATGGTCCTGGTGGCCGCATGGTCCTGGTGGCAGTGTGGTCCTTGGGTGCCAACCTGGCCACAGGTTGTGGCCTAGATCCCAGGCATCTCTGTGGCCTTTGGTGGCACCACAGGCCATGGACATCAACACAGACCCAAGCTATGGCAGGACCATGGACCCAGACATGGTCCCTATTAGCAGCCCTGACCTAGATGTCATCTTGGCCCATGTGGCAGCTCAGGCCACTCAGATTGGCATGGCTCCAGTGGCAGCATGGCCCCCAGGCACCAATATGGCTCTAGATGGTAACCCAGACCCCTAGCACCAGCATGGTCCTCGATGATATCAGGAACCACAGACACCAACACAGACCCTGGCTGTGGTAGGGCCACGGACTTAGACATGGCCCTCAACTGCAGCCTGGGCCCAGAAGTCATCATGGCACCTTGTGGCAGTGCAGGCCACTCAGATATGCCAGATATGCATGGCCCCAGCTGCAGCACAATTCTCAGATCCCCACCTGTCCTCAGGTGATGGCCCAGCCCCTGGGCATTTGCATGGCCTTTGGTGGTATCAGGAGCCACTGACCCAGACCTATGCCACAGCTGACATTCGGATATCACCACGGCCCTGGGTGGCAGCACAAGCCATCCAGATTAGTATGGCCCTGGAGACGGCATGGCCTTGGTCACCAACATGGACTCAGGTATCTGACCAGACCCCTGTTATCCACATGGCCTTCAGTGGTTACTGAAGCCATGGATATCAACAAAGGCTGTGGCTGCTGCAGGACCATGGACTCAGACACCACCCAGGACCTGGGTGGCAAGTAGGCCGCCAATATCAGCCTGTTCCTCATCCCCTGTGCTTCTTCAGAACTGCCTCTTACCACAACAAGGAGCCATTCCACCTCGTTCTCTCCCATTTCTCCACCATATACTTGCCCATTATAATGGTACCCACCCAGACAGCGCCCAAAAGTGCTGGGCGGGCCTGTGGATGCTTCAGGCAGGCTTGACTGTGAGCCATTGTGTATTCTTTATTGACTGTTGACAACTGTGAAAAGAAACTTTGCTGGCCAGGTTGAAAGCAGCCCAGATCTAATAAACACGAACATTTAAAAGGCAATTTGACAACATGACCATTTAACAAAATACCAACAGCAGTTTTACCCTAGAGCCTCTGACCTCCCCAGCCATGGGCTCTTAACCAAGATTACAATACCAGGCATGAAATTCCCTCCTGCGGGGCAGGCTCAAATCCAGCATAGAGAAGTACGTTACCACATGACAGGTGTGCTACTATTGTATCAATGGGCAGATCTTGCTGGCAGATCAATATTGAGACACGCAGGGCCGTGTTGGATAAGACCACTGATGCCCTTTCTCCCCCAGTAGCCTTCTTAGCACATTCTGACACTATGAAAGCTAGCCAGCAGGAAGGAAGTTCTATGCTTGGTTTGAGATCTGTTTTTCTTTGTCCCGCAGCCAAAGCGTGTGGAGTCTTCAACAACAGGGTCTTACTATGCACTAACTAAGGGCAATGGCAACTGTCAGTATTGCTTTGGAGAGCAGTAACTCGTAGTTAGATATCCCGTGCCTTGTGTCTTAGGTAGGGTTTCTGTTGCTTTGATAAAACATCATGACCAAAAGCAACTTGGGGAGAAAGGGGGTTTATTCATCCCACACTTTCACATCACATTCTATCATTGAGGAAAGTCCAGCCAGGAACTCAGGCAGGAACTCAGAGTCAGGAGCTGATGCAGAGGCCACAGACACATGCTGCTTCCCGGCTTGCTCCTCATGGCTTGCTCAGCTTGCTTTCTCACACAACTCAGGACCACCAGCCCAGAAATGGCACCACCCCTAGTGAGCTGGGTCCTCCCCTATCAATCATTAATCAGGAAATGTCCTACAGACTTGCATATAGGCTAATCTTATGGAGTCTTTTTCTCAATTCAGAATCCCTATTCTCAAATAACTCCAGCTTGTGTCAAGTTTACTTGAAACTAACCAACATACTCTGTGTTGTGATTTTCATTTAACAACTCATGTCTTCTCAAAGTACATTGTCCACCTAGGCAGAATAATTCTGTTCAAACTATCTTTTTACAGTTATAATTTGAAGTTAGCTTACTAACTAGTAAGTTAATTAAAGCTTTTTAAAAATAAATACCTTTGGATTTGGTTAACCTAACCACTACCCTCTTCTCTTTCCCTTCTGTGCTGAGTCAGCTAACCCCTGGGATTCTCCTTGCTTCTTTCATATTATGTTAATTTTACACTCCTGCCAATTATATTTTTATTTGGGTTTTGAGATAGTAGGCTTCCATACAGCTTTTCATACCCCAGTCCTTTGGATTAGCCCTCTCTTCTACATCATGATTTCTTCCATACTTCAGCGCCCCTCCTTGCTTAAGCCTTTCTGCCCCCAGGAGGTATCTTCTGAGAAGGTTCTGTGAAGTTGGCTTGTGGCAGCTCTTCCTAATATAATGACACTGGAAATGCTTCCCAAGGAAGGGTGACATTTGTCATTTGAAAATGTCCGGAGACATTTTTGATCATCATGACCAGAAAGGGTAACTTTGATATCTAGTGGGCTGAGGCCACAGACAATGCTAGACACCCTTCAATCCACAGGGCATCCCCAGTAAAGACTTTTTCCAGCTCAAAATGTCAACAGTTCTAAGGTTCTCATTGCTATGACAAGCAGATCGCAGAAGGGGGGTTTGTTCCGGCTCGTGGCTGGAGTCAGTGTGCTACCCCATGGCAGGGAAGGCATGATGGCAGGGACGAGAAGCAGGTATCTAGAAGGCAGAGACAGGTGACTGAAGGTGTTCTATCAGCTCTCTCCTTTTTATTCAGCACAGGACTGCAGCCCATAGTATGGCACGGTCCAAAATCAGGGTGGGTCTTCCCAAATTATTAATCCTCTCTGAAAATCCCTTCACAGATGTGCCAAGAATTGTGTCTCCAATGTGATGCTAAATTGCATGATGTTGACAATCAAGATTAAACATTCCGTGGGGCTGGGGAGATGGCTCAGTGGTGAAGAGCACTGGCTCTTCCGGAGGTTCTGAGTTCAATTCCCAGCAACCACCTGGTGGCTCACAACCATCTATAATGGGATTTGATGTCCTCTTCTGGCATGCTGATGTACATGTAGACAGAGCACTCATACATTAAAACAAACAAACAAACAAACAAAGACCCCAAAGCATTCCATCCTGGTTTATAGCTTTCTTACAGTATCTTAGTTGGTGTTCAGGATCTCCAGGACAGCAGAGTCTCGCTGACTTTCCGAGTAGCTGAGGGGAGGGCGGTGAGAAGCTCCGACTCCCCAGGCTCTTAGAGTGTTGTAGTTTGCTTTTCTCTTGCTGTGATTAAAAACAACAACAACAAAAAACCCTCACCAAAGCAACTCTGGAAGGAAAAGGCCTATTTCATCTTCCACTTCCACCTGACCGAATGCCCTCAAGGGCAGCCAACACAAGAAGAACCTGTCGGGAGATAGGAACGGAAGCAGAGCCTATGGAGGGACACTGCTTGCTGGCTCATTCTTCATGGCTGGCTCAGCTTGCTTACTTCTACCACCCAGGACCACCTGTCCAGGGCTGGCACCACCAGAGAGCTGGGCCCTCTGACATCAATTGTTAACCAATAAAATGTCCCCTGGGTATGCTCAAAGGCCAATCTGTTGGAGGCCATTTCTCAGCTGAAGTTCCCTTTTCCCAGGTGACCCTAGTTTGCATTAAGTTGACAAAAATTAAGCAGCACACCCAGGAATCACCTGCTGCTGCCTCCCCCCCCCCCCCCCCCCCCCGCCCCCCGCCTCGCCATTCCTCTCAGGACTATGCGCCACACTCTCCTGTATACTAGTCTCACGACTGATTCCTATTGTATGGAGCAGGCTGGCATTTACATCTTTTACCTAAGTCGATTTGCAAGGAAGATGTTGTGACTTTAAAGGAGTCACATTGTTCAGAAATATAAATAACTACTCTGTATGTGTTTGTGTAGACACACTTTAAGGTATTTTATTTGATCCACAAATAATTCAATAACGTATCACTGGAGAACAAATAAGACAATGAAGATGTGTGCAGGAAAGAAAGCAAGCCTCCCGTCCAGACCCCTCCATCCCACTTGAATCCCGCTTCCCTTCCCAGAGGCACCTGCTGTTATACTTCAGCGTCCAATTTAGTGTTTGTATGTTTTCTACACATTTACATCCACAAATATGTACATACAGATTGTGTCATTTACTTTCCTCAGAGCTGCGACCAAACGATGAATAAAAGCAGCCTAAAGGAGGAATGGTTTATTCTGGCTCGTGGTCAAGAAATGCAGTTCATTACGGTGGGGATGGCAAGGTGGTGGGCAGTTAGCACGATAGGTCACATCTAGACAGATGAACAGGAAGCTAAGAGACCCTCTGACGGAAGTGGGGCTAGGTGCTAACCCCTAAGGCCCACTTCCCAGTGGCCCACTTCCTCTAGTGGGGCCTTATGTTGCTAAAGGGTCTATAAACTCCCCCAACAGCACCACTACCTGAGAAACAACTGTTCAAACACATGATCATGCTGGAGGGAAGCATTTCATATTCAGCCGTAACAGAGACAACAGTCTTCTTATTAGGATTGAATTCTTGTGTTTGGGCTTATGTATTATTGTATCACCTTCTTTCCCTGCCCCACCCCCATTTTCCTGCTTTAATGTGATGAGTCTTTAGAAACAGGAAGTAGCCGGGCAGCAGTAGTGCACGCCTTTAATCCCAGCACTCGGAAGGCAGAGGCAGGTGGATCTCTGAGTTTGAGGCCAGCCTGGTCTACAGAATGAGAGATCCAGGACAGGTACCAAAACTACACGGAGAAACCCTGTCTTAAAAAAACAAAAAACAAAAAACAAAACAAAAAAAGAAAGAAAAAAGAAAAGAAAAGAAAAAGAAACAGGAAATATTTCCTCCTTCCATTTCCCATTCCACATGGAAATGCTTTAGTTTACTTTATCCTATCGGCTGCTGTATAGTATGGCATGGTTCAAATACATTGCATTTGGGTGTCTGTAGTGTGCTGACTCCTCTGTGTATATATTTAGCCTGCATGGGTCTAAAGTGTAGCTCCTCCACCAGTTGATGCACATTTGAACTTGGATAAGTCGCTTAGCATTTCTAGGCCCCGATGTTTTTCATTTGTGTCCTTGTTTTATTGGCTGGAAAAAAGAGGGAAATTATTGAAGTCATCCTGTCCCAGTAAGCAAAATTAATTAATTAAAAAATAAATACGTAGACACTATCTTCCATGTTATTTCCAGACTTCAGCATGGGAAGGGAATAATTTGAATTGCACTGAACTCTTTTCACTGGCCACAGACATCTAGGCAACAAAACCTATGTCTTAAAAGCACCAAGCTGAAGAAATATTTTTTTTATTTATTTTCCTTGAATGTCCATTTCACAAACGTCTAGGCTTTAGGCAGAGATCAGTTGATTTGGATGATTCTTTATTTTACCTTGGCATGTCTTTTATCGGAAATCATATGAGAACTTTTTAATTTATGGGCTTTTATTGCAATCCTCAATTCACCCTGAGTAGTGTATTATTAAGAGTTCTAGAGGTTCTTATTGTCCCTTATCAAAGAATTGTATCTCAGTGCAATTCATCTGTAGTCACTCTTCACAGAAAGAATCTTTCATATTCTCTTTCCTTCATCATACAACGACAACTCTTGAATACATCATTATTCCACAATGAGCTTATAAATTATTATCATTAGGCAATTTTTCATATAATCTGATTTTATAAACTGTTTCTTTTTATTATCGTTAGAGGGAAACCAGTAAATGCATCTGTCTGTTTTGATCCCCACTGATAACAGTAATAGAAAAACTAAATAAGGACATCTTACTGAGCTACCAACACACTGGAGATGTGACGACTTCAGACCGGGCCATGCATGTGCGGACAGTCAAGTACCATGGCTCTCTCTAATGGACACCTAAATTGCCACCTGTCCTGCCAGCTCAGCTGGCGATGATGAGTGATCTGAAGTCTTTTAGTTTGGTGTATGTGTGGTGCTGAGGCTTGAAGACAGGGCTTGTGCAGGGTAGGCAAGCACTCTATCACCGCATCACATCCTCAACCTCCCAAATGTCTTTTAAGTGTATTATTTTCTTCTCATAGAAATGAGTTCTGAAAATGTTAGCATACAGCTTATCTTTGTTTTATTTTATGTGTATGGCTATTTTGCCGGCACTCATGTCTGTGTACTGCATGTGTGCTTGGTGCCCATGGAAGCCAGAAGAGGGCATCAGATTCTCTGGAACTGGAGTTACGGACAGGTGTAAACTGTCATATGGATGCTGGGAATTGAACCCTGGTCTTCTGGTAAAGCAGGCAGTGCTCTTAACCACTGAGCCATCTCTCCAGCCCCATTATACATATTTTCAAATGAAGAGAAAGACACATGAACTACATAGGAGTATATAATTTACTGTGTGAAATGCTAACCTAAGAAAGAGCTTCCAACACCTACCTCTGCATCGTCCCGCTTACCCCTTCTTAGAGAACACAGATATTTTTTTCATATAAAAGTGTAGACTTCTTCTTAACTAAAAGCTAGAAGACACATTTCCCACATGATTTCTATTTTATTTTGTTTATTGCTGAAGATGGAAGCCAGGGTTCATGCACTGCTAACCATGTGCTCTGTCACTGAGCCACACCCAGCCCATTCCCAGCCTGGCTGTAGATTGGTCTTATTCTGTAGAACATAGGTGAAGGTGAAGACGCCCATCATCTTCTCTGTCAGCCTTGCTAACCTCCAGCCTCTTGTGACATTGTTCAGGTTAAATGTGCTTTCAGCCGGCCGGTGGTTGGGACAAATCTCTCCCACTCGTATCCCCCAAGTAAACACACAGAGGCTTATATTAATTAAAACGGATTGACCATTAACTCAGGCTTTCCACTGACTAGCTCTTACACTTAAACTCGGCCCATTTCTGTTAATCTATATGTTACCATGTGTTCCGTGGCTTTACATGCTGCTCCCTGGAGGGCGGGATGGTGTCTCCTGACTCAGCCTTCCTCTTCCCAGAATTCTCCTTGTCTGCTTATCCAGCCTATACTTCCTACCTGGCTACTGGCCAATCAGTGTTTTATTAATCCAATGTACAAAAGCATTATTCCACACCATTGCTCTTTTGCAGTAGGGCCCACCAACTCTGGTCTTCTGACGTGAGCCTGGCCTTTGTAGTAGGGTTTGTTCTACGCGTCCCAGACTGATGACCAGTACTGCTAATCGCCACCCCCTGGATGTTTAGACATTGCAAATGTCTGCTATGATTCTATATAAGTGGCATAGATGCAATGGAGCAAATTCCAAAATCACGTGGTTTGGGTATTGACTGAAATATTGAGGCTTCGTAAACACAGGCCTGTTTTATTTCTCTAAATTTCCTCAATTTCATGTCTTTAATTAACATTTTATTTTCCCCAGGAAGGCTTTATGTATTGCTTGTTAAGTTCATTTTTCCCAGAACATTTTGCAGTGCTTTTGCTATGGAAAAAAATATTTTCTAATTCCAATGTAATTGGTTATTGTTGGTAAAGAGAATACTACCAATTTCTTGTGTATTTATCTTGCATACAGAAATCTTATTGCACTCTTTCATTAAATATAATTGTCTGCAAAACTCTTAGAATTTTCCATGCAGATAATCATATTGTCTGCAAATAGACACAATATTAATGTATCACTTGGTATTCTTACACCTTTTACTTCTTTTGTTTTCTTACTTAAAAACTTTCTTTTCATAGAATATATTTTGATCATGATTTTTTCCTTTCCCTTATCATTGCATTGTCTAAGACCTCCAGGAAAATGCTGAATGAAGACCTGGATAGAGAGACACTATCATGTCACAAACAAAGACCTGATTTGCCCAAGGCCAAAGGTGAACAAAAGCTGGATTCTCAGGTTTGCAAACTCTATTCTTTTCTGCTTCTTTGATTTTGGTTAATTTGGCTTAACATAAAAATAATTTGCTATCTGAACTCTTTTGATTTAAAACTCTTAATAGTCAAGAGAAAGTTTGAATACAGGGTATCAGGACATTGACATGTGAGGCCTCTGTTACTTTCTTTAGTTGTAAACACATTTGTTATTACAAATGATAGCTACATTTGGTGCATTTCCATTAGAGAAATCCATGGAGTGAGGTCATTTTGTTAGTGAGAGAGATTAAGAGGATGTGGGAGAGTCCTGTAGTGAAACTATGACCCATCACTTAAAATTAAAGAGGCACCTGTGTTAGAGACTTTGCAATATTACTCCAGGGTATATTTTTAGCAATGTTCTGACTTGCATATTATTACCTTCATTTTGCAGATAAGGAAACAATGTCAGGATATCAAGTGAAGTGCTCAAGGCCTCTGAATCTAAGCTTGCAGAGCCCTGATTCCAACCCAAGCTGGGTACAGAGCTACCTGCCCTGCTAGATGCCACTGGGCATCTTTTTGGAAGTAGCGTAGGACAAGTTCAGATTCTGTTGAAGAGTCAGGACTGAATGCTTGTCGTTACTTTAGCTGAAAGAAAACTCAATAACAGACAGAAAGCATGAGAAATAAAGGAAGCTGGTTTTTTTGGCATCTCTTTCACATAAATATATTGGAAATAACAGCATTCAATTTAGAAAATGCCTCCAATAGTCTGGACATGTGGCATATTATGCATGTCTTCTCTATAAAACAGATGTTGACAAAACGTCCTGTTTATACTGTTTTAGTGGTTGGGGAACTGGGTTTCCTGGAGATAGAAGGACAGCTCACAAGTTGCTGAGTCAGGTCAGACTCTGTTCTGTGCACCCATTGCCCACGAGTGGGCGAGTCAGCCCAAAGCTTTGGTCCTGTCGGCTTTCCAGTTGACACAATGTGCTTCGGCAGCTGAACTTTAAGGAATCATTTCCATCATTATACAGTTCATGGAAGCGGAGAGGGGCTTCTATAAACACGAGTACATGTTTCCAGACAGAGGAGAGATAATATCCATGACAAACAGCCATTATCTGGAACATCTGTTGAGATGTTCCTCCTGGCTCTAAATAATGCATGGCACATTGTGCTTCAGGTGTACTGCAAACACTCCAGCTCTGCCCGTGTTTCCTGCGATCTCTGGGTGTGATGAATGAGATATCTGTTGATCGTGGAGTATGATGCTTAATCAAGCACTTTGGCTTCTGATCAAATTTTCTATATTTTTAAGCTATAATTATAGCTATAACCAACACTACTTATCCTGCTTTATAATTTGCATAGTGATTCCACATTCAGTGCCTCTAAGCATTTAATGTTCCAAACAGCTCTGCTCAGCCATTGTTAATATGGTCCTCACAACAAGGTTTCTGAGCCTGCTCACATGTATTGACAAGGACATTGTCCTTTGAGGGGAGGAGGTTTTCAAAATATGATTTAATGTGCTCCTGTTCAGGCTTAACTGTGCCCAGAGAAGAGAACAAATGAACATAAACAGTTGGCTGGATCTCTCTGGGGAAGATTTTTAGAAAACTGTTTTTACTCTTTTTTGTATGCTTAAATTCCCTTCTATTTTTTAAATAATTAAATTTATTTATTTATTTTACATCTAACTGCAGTTTCCTTTCCCTCCTCTCCCCCATTTCCTCCCCCTCCACCCCTGCCATCCACTCCTCCTCCATTTCTGTTCAGAAAAGGCCAGGCCTCCCATGGACATCAACACAACATGGCATATCAAGTTGTGGTAAGACTAAGCACCTCCCCTTGTATTTAGGCTGGGCAAAGCATCCCAGTATGAGAAATAGGTTCCTAAGAGCCAGCCAAAGCATTAGGGACAGCCCCTGCTCCCACTGTTAGGAGTCCTTCAAGAAGATCGAGTTACACAATGGTCACATATATGCAGAGGGCCTAGGTCAGTCCCTGGTTGTCAGTTCAGATTCTGTGAGCTCCTACAAGTCCAGGTTAATTGATTCTGTGGGTTTTCTTGTGATGTCTTTGACTCCTTTGGCTTGAACAATCCTTCCTCCAAATTCCCTTCTGTTTAAAACAATTTGATTTATTTATGCATGTCATTTGTGTGTGTGTGTGTGTGTGTGTGTGTGTGTATACCAGAAGTCAACATCAGATGTCTTTCTTCATGGTGTTCCACCTCATTTATTTATTTTAAGGGGAGTTAGAATTTATTTATTTATTTACTTATACCTGTTTATTTATTTGTGTTGTGAGGGCACGCACACTGCCATAGGGCACAGGTGCAGATCAGAGGCTGGGCTTTGGGGATTGAACTCAGGTCCTTAGGATTGGTGGCAAGTGCCTTTACCCTATGAGACAATTTGCTGATCCCTCTATTTTAGTTTTAGAGACAGGGCATCTCACTGAATCTAGCTGGCTAGCCAATTAATTCCAAGAGATCTGTCTTTACCTCTAATCCCCCCCCCCCCAGTACAGATGTTATAGAGTGAACCACTGCACCCAGCTTTTATGTGGGTGACGGGAATTCAAATTCAGATTTTCATGCTGATACAGTAAGCACATTACAGAATAAATCATGTCTCCAGGTCCTAAAATTTTAGTTTTAATGTATGCATATGTAGCAAGCTTTCTTGTCAGACTATCTTTGGCCCACCAGCCCACAAATAATGACCAGGAGACTTACTATTAATTATGAAAGCTTGGCCTTAGCTTAGGCTTTTTCCCAACTAGCTCTCATAATTTACTTAACCCATATTTTTTTTAATCTACATTTTGCCACATGGCTTGGTTACCTCTTCTTAGTACAGCACATTCGACTCCCAGTCTGCTGATAAAATCGCTCATCTAGATTCCTTCTTCCTGTTTCTCTCTCTCCAGAAATCACACCTATCCTCATCTGCCCAGTTATTGGCCATTGAGCTCTTTATTAAAGCAATCAGAAGATGCCTTGGCAAAGACAACTTCATAGTGTACAAATATTCTGCAACATTACCCACCCCCCTTTGCCTAAATAAAGTGGAAAAGGTTTAACTCTAATATAGTAAAACTATATATAATAAGAACAACTATCAGGTAAGAATTACATTCACAATGTGCAGTCCATTTGTATTTGGTATACTTGGGAAAAATACTCTTATTATTTATCCTAGTTTGGTGAGTCCGAAGTTTTATACCTAAACCATTTCCTATCATAACTTGTATTACCAACCTAAAAATATCTTTTTAGACCTAAAAGATCTTCTTAAATAAACAACTCAGGTTTTTTTCCTCAATCTATAAACTTTACATCTCTTATGTAAAGTACATCTTTTCTGAATTTGGTAACAAGGAAAACAGTAACTATAACTATCTAGTCTTCAATCCCATCAGAGTCCCAAGAAGAGTATAATATTACCTAATTAAACAGGAAGTGCAGAGCAGGCAACTTCCAAAACTATAGAAATGACAGATACAGCTAGCTGCTGGACACTCACCCAAGGTTCCTCGGCAATGTTGGGGCATCTATCTTTGGCCTACAGGCCTACAATATCTGACAGACTTTTCTTTCAAGCAGGAATTTTGAAGGACTGTCCTACCTTGTCTTGACAAAGTTCAGCGGTTGCTTTCTTTTGTGTCCTCCTTGTCCAATTTCAGCAGCGCACTATCAGCAGTCAAGGCAAAGGAAGTTTCTTTGCCCAATGGCTAATTTTGCCACAAACGAAAGCAACTCCTTATGGAGGTTCTTCAATACCTGTCATCCTCTTTTGAAATAAATTGGTGCTTCCAGGAGCAGATTTGTCTCATTGTCATGAAAAGCCCTATGTTAACAAAACATCTTAAATGCCATATTCTGTAGGTCTCTGAAATGTTTGAAGATCACCTATCTATCTAAAATATGTCTCTGTTTAACCCTGAAAACATACCTAACATGACTTCAAGCTTATTATTATAGATGACTAACTACTAAGCTGTATTTCTTAATTATCCTAAATAGTTTTCAAAAACCAGAACTTTATATTATATTTTAGGATGAGCTGCATAGGTACAATACCTTAAAAAAGAGTAGAAACATTTGTACAATATGTTCTAACAAAAATAACCTTAAGTTTATATCAATATACTGTATCTCCTCTTTTTCTTTTCATAAAGAGATGCTTAAATCTAACCTGCTTTGTTTAGATTTTTTTTTTCTGACCATGACTCGTAACAGCTTGCAACTAACCCCCTCAAACAATGAAAAACATCCACTGAACCACTGAAAACCACCTACCCCACCTCTTGGGAAAGTGGGCATCATTCTCTAGACTGCTTCCTGTAGTCTGGGGGCAATGGCATCTTTAAGGGACCCTGAGAAAATTGAGATAATGATCAAGTTCTGGGAAAACTATCTGTAACATTTGTTGTCCAGTCTCTGTATAATGGGGAAGTGTAGGGCTTATCTGCAGTCTCAGCTAGAGTAGTCTCTGAGGCTGGACCATCTCAGCTAGCAGCTTTTAAGTTGTTCTATATGTAGAATTTTGAGGAAGCTGTAACAGAGGCATTCTGAGAGGCTGGGTTACCTGGGCTGTTTGTCTTGTCTTTATTGATATCTTGTCCTTTTGTTCTAAAAACACACAAATCTTTAAAGGTAACATACATATCTGCATTTACACACGTATGGAATGTACAGTGTGTATAAGTCAGCTAAAGATGATTTTCTGTTTTCTGTTTAAGCAGGTAAAAGGCATCTGTCAACTTGAAAAATCTGTTTGGACTGTATAACCAAACTATAATATAAATCTCCTCCATGTTATATGAAAGGATGGCATGTAATAATACGTCATGAGGGCTCTGTAGCCAACAATATTTATCATGTCTCATCCAGTCTCAGAGCTGTTCCCCTGTCAAGGGATCAGTATATATGCCACCTGTTCTGTAGTCTTTCTTGGCTTTTCCCCTCATGTCTATAGCTAAGATCCTTAGGATGTCTCCTCTGGTCAAATCTGATCTTTATTAATTTTGAAGAAATCCATAGCTTTTTGTTTCCTGTGGAATGGAAACAAAAGCAACCCCCCCCCCATACAACATATTTTCTTACTTCCATTCAGTAGTTAAGACATTTTTAAAATATATAGGTTGGCTTAATTTAGAAGATTCCATAATTCAATCTCTCCCAGCAGCTATTTTTTTCTGCTTATTAGCATTTAAAAAATTTAAAAGTAACGAAGCACCATACAGGATTCAGACGCCTTGTGTATTTCCCATCTTTATATGACTTTTTCCTTTTATATTACTTTCCTATCTCTTTAAAGACTTTATTATTTTTTGAACTATTTATTTATTTATTTTTCTATGACTGTCTATACCCATTTTTCTTTTCTTTCTTCAGCATCTAAGCACATTTTTAAGCACACTGTAACCTTCTCAGAGTTTTTTTTTTTTTCCAGCCTGGACCTGACGTTCCTAAGCCCTGCAGCCCCACACTTGCAGTGTTCTCTGACATGTGAGCCAAACCTTGAACTAAGCCTGGTGGCTGGCTCTTCACCTTCAGGTTGGTTAGAGCAAAGCCTCATGACTGCAGGCCTGGGATGGAGCTGGTCTATCTGCCCCAGCTCTGGCAATTTTCTGGGTCCACACTATGGTAGGCATTTCTACCTAGTCTCCTGCCACCAAGTAGCATGCTGCTAGGTGTTTATAAACCATCCAAGTGCTCAGTAGCAAGGCCTCTTAAGAGACATGCCTCTTTATGCCATGAGCACTGAGGCTATTCAGAACTTTCTTTCCAGCTTTTTCAGGCCCTAGGTAGATTTATGTGCCCCATGTTGGGTGCCATTAGTAGTAGTACCTTTTCATTGGGACCGCCAGCCCACAAATAATGATCTGAGACTTATTATTAATTGTAGCTGAAGTTTTCCTGGTCCTGCCTGGCTCCCATGGTCCTGTGGCCACTTGGACCCAAGTAAACACACAGGGGCTTATATTAATTAAAATTGCTCAGTCGTTAGCTCAGGCTAACTATTGACTAGCTCTTACACTTAAATTAATCCATAATTCTTATTTATGTTAGCCATGTGGCTTGGTACCTTTTCTCAGTTCTGCCTTCACATCTTGCTTCCTCTGTGTCTGGCTGGCGACTCCTGACTCAGCCTTCCTGTTCCCAGAATTCTCTTCTCTGCTTGTCCCGCCTATACTATACTTCCTGCCTGGCTACTGGCCAATCAGCGTGTTATTTATCAACCAAATCAGAGCAACACACATTCACAGCATACAGAAAGACATCCCCAGCAATTAATTACGAAAATTTGGTCTTTAGCTTAGGATTATCCCCAACAAGCTCTTATAACTCAAATTAACCTGTTTCTATTCATTTACATTCTGCCACATGGCTCAGTTACCTCTTCTTAGTACAGCTCATCCAACTTGCTCCCAGTCTGCTGGTGAAATCTCATGCCTAGATTCTCTTCCTAGTTTCTCTCTCTCTCT
>CABHPP010128408.1:25998-48511 GCA_902168425.1 Peromyscus attwateri | reverse complement strand
GTCAGAGTCCCTTCAATCTCCTACCCCCACAGCCTCTTCATTCCAACCACCAGGAATGGGTTCTTACTTCACAGATAAACCTCCTATCCAAATAGCCCATAAGTCATGCAATTTCAGGCCATGGATACTATCTTATCTCCATCCATCTGGTCCAGTCCCCTCTCCACCAAAAGGCACTTGGCCAAGTGTCTTGGTCTTCTTTGAATACTTCCTGCAGACACAGCCATATTTGATGACCAGTAGTTAAATTCTGTCAATCCAGGATTGGAGAGTCTTAAAGTCCTTTCACTTCAGTGTGGCTCCAAATTCTGTCTCTTTGGGGGATATTTCTTGGAGGTGCCACAGTTCTATTAGGAAAGGACTCCACCAATAACCCGAGTTTGGTCCCCACTCCAGTGTGGTCTTGGACACTTGCTTTCCCTATTCATTTATTTTTTTTCAAAGTCACAGCTAAAAGCTTTGAAGCCGATGGACAGCTGTGTCACTCCTAACCACGTGACTTGAGGGGACTGGCTCCATTTCTGCATGCCGTAATGTTTTCAACTGTAAAACAAAATTAACAGAGCCACAGAGCAACCCAAAAGCAGCCCATGTCAATACATTCCCTAGACATGCTGCTGGTCCTGTCAGCACGATGGCTACTTATTTTATCTTTGGAACTTTGGAAGGCTCGGCAGAAGGGAACAGGGACGGGTTGAGACACAGGACTTTTCCTCCTTGTTGTAGTGCAAGTTGGGAAGCATGTCTGGATATACAGTTACAGACCCAGGAAGCCAGGGGTTCGAGTCCTTCACAAAATCCCACGTGACTAATTCTCTTTAAAATTCTGGGTATGCATGTGTTTGGAGGCCAGAGGACAACCCGCTGGTGGTACCTCCTTCCTTCCACCATGCGGGTCTCTGGAATCAAATTCAAGTCACCAGGCTTGGCCGTGAACATCTTTACTGAGCCAATCTCATTGGCCCTCATGTGACTGACTCTCTAGTGGCTGTCATTTTGTACAGATCCGGGCTCGATCTGGGTAGAAGAGCTGGTGGGATTGAAAATTGTTGTTTCCTCATCCTGGCCTGGAACTGGAATGAACAGCTCAAGTCACTGGTTTCGAAGCGTGGGAGGTGACGGTGAAGGACAGAATAGGGGCTCCTCCAGGATGCTGCTAAATCAAACAGCAACAGAAAGGGAGGGGGCTGGGACCGCCTTGGCTTCCGCCTGTTGATTTGCAGCCAAGCTGAGGACACACGGCTTCATTTAGCAAACCTGACCTCATGTTCCTGTCAATTAAAAGCTATTCAAATGTGTTTTGAATTTTCTAGACAAGGGTGTGTTATCTCCTGGTGCTGACTAGTGAAATTCCTGATAAAAATCCCATCTCTTAAACATTAAGTAGCTGAAAGGGATAGAGGGAAAGAAAGGCTAGATAGATAGATGACAGATAGATAGATAGAGAGATAGATAGATAGATAGATAGATAGATAGATAGATAGATAGAGAGATAGATGATAGATGATGGATAGATGATAAATATATAGATAGATGATAGATAGATAGATAGATAGATAGATAGAGAGAGAGATAGATAGATAGAGAGAGAGAGATAGATAGATAGATAGATAGATAGATAGAAAGATAGAAAGAAAGAGAGATAGATGATAGATGATGGATAGATGATAAATATATAGATAGATGATAGATAAATAGATAGACACATACAGACAGATCCTTGGGCATTTTAGTGATTTAGTACCAAAAATACATACTTACATATGTGATTATATGTTATCAACAATTGTGTGATTTCTCCTGTGGCTGGGAGGAAAACACCAGCCCCTTTTCTTCCATCACCAGGTAACCTTCCCTCCCCTACCTTGCCCTCCCCTCCCCTCTCCTACCCTAATCAATATGTGAAGCCTTCAATTTAAGAAGCTATGTTTAAGCAGTGTGTGTGTGTGTGTGTGTGTGTGTGTGTGTGTGTGTGTACATCTGTATGGCATGTGAGTACATGTGCATGCTCCTATGCATACGTGTGTGTGTACATGTAAAGGCCAGAACTCAACCTCAGGTGTCATTCCTCAGGACCTGTCCACCTTGTGTCTCCCTGGAATCTGGAGCTCATCAATTAGGCCAGGCTGGTTAGCCCAGGAGCCTCAGGTATCCTCCTGTCTCAGCTTCACTAGCACTGAGGGTACAAGCAAGTGCCATCATGCCTGGTTTTTAAGTAGGTGCTGGGAATCGAACTCAGGTTTTCATACTTGCAAGGCAGGTCCCTTATTGCCAGAGCCATCTAAGACCCTTCAATGTTTCTTTTTAGATGTGCAATTTAGGCTTCCTGGGAGCCAGATGCTAAATAACAAATGGATTCCTTCCAATGCTAGTGTCTAGCAAACAGTTGCAGGCTAGCCTGTCCTTAGACACATATGTCCTTAGTCTGTAAGACTGGCCACTCATTCTGTTATTTCCTGCTCATTTTTTCCCCCTGACACTGAAATCCATGCTAGGAGTGTGGCATATACTTGAAAATCATCAATGAAGAAAACTCAGATTCAATTATTAGTTTCATTCTGTGAATGGCATAGAGAAATGCTGTGGAATAATCTTCTTGTACAGTGTAAAGATTTGTCACTCGAATTGGTTTAATAAAACACTGATTGACCAGTAGCCAGGCAGGAAGTATAGGCGGGGTGAACAAACTAAGACTGCTGGGAAGAAGAAAGGCGGAGTCAGGAGTCACCAGCCAGATGCAAAGAAAGCAAGATGAGAATGCTGTACTGAGAAAAGGTACCAAGCTATGTGGCTAAACATTGATAAGAGTTATGGGTTAATTTAAGTGTTAGTCATAAGCCTGAGCTACTGGCCAGCAGTTATAATTAATACAAGCCTCTGTGTGGTAATTTAGGAAGCAGCTGCTGGGTATTTGGGGGCAGGACAGAAATTTCTATTTATGTAAAATGTCATTGTAGTGCAGAGGCTCTGTGACGCTTCATTCAGCCTGCTGTCATGAAGATGGGCACAGGGGGCATTGGTGGGTCTTTACAGTTGATGTGGCAGTTCTCACTTGGGGTTAGAACTAAGTAAAAACCCAAACTGTCCGAAGTAAAGCCCTTCTTTGGAATTCGTTCCCACCCAAACACTTTATTATGGAAAAATTTGACACATAAGGCAATGCTGAAGGAACTGGATGGTGAACATCTGCCACTCAAACTCTCCCATTAGTCAATTACATTTTAGTCATTATTTAGATATTCATCTCTTGAATGTCTACTCATCTCCACAGCTAGTAATTTAGCTTATTCTTTTACATATTTTAAAATAGACTGAAGGTACTGGTATGCTTCTCCATAAATATTTCAGCTTGCTTTGTTTTGGGTGGGTTTTCTTTTTGATATAAAAATTATGCATAACAAGTATAGGGAGAGGGCTCTGTGGGTAAAGCACTTGCAACTGTTAGGCCCTAAGTTCAATACCCAGAACCCACACGAAGAAGCTGGGCATGGTGGTGTGTGCTTGTAATCCCAGCTCTGGGGAGGCAGAGACAGGCACATTCCTGGGACTCGTTGGCTAGACAGCCCACTTAATGAGTTCCAGGCCAGTGAGAGACCATCTCAAAAGTCAAAACAAAACAACAGCAAAAAGATCCAGGTGGACAGCATCCAAAGAAGGATTATCCAAGCTTGTCCTCTAGCTTTCAAATGCATGTGTACACGTGTACATGTGCACAGATGGGTATACATACACACGCAGATATGTACAACTAAGTGCACGTGTCTTAATCAGACATTTCCAGAGGTTTGCCTATGTCATACACTCGGAAAGAGAGGGAGCCCATTTCCCACTAGGAAGGGAAGGCTCAAAACTGAAGTGGAAGCGAGCAGCCGTGATGACCCTCCTGCCTTCCGGCTTCCAAAACCAGCCAGGGATAGGAAAGCCGACACACCAGCGCGGGGGTCAAGCTGAGGAGTTAAATCGACTGTGAAAGTATTGCAGACACTTCTGCATTTGTCTTGTGGTTTGGCTGCACGAGCCTGTGGGGTCTGTACCTATGGGAACAAGTTCTCTTTAGTTACATTCTATCACTGAGGGTCTGACTAACAGACAAGCTGACTAATGTTAAACAGCATACGACATGCCAAGTGAGGAAATCGTCTACAAAGTTTCTCTCTGGTGTGAGCTACCCTGGATCTATAAGACAGAAGCGTTGGCCTTATCAGCTCCCAGCTGTGGCTCCACTCTCATCGTGGAATAAGAAGTCATTTCGCACAGCTAGGGAAAATATGACAGATGATAACGTTGACATGAAAAGTATACTTGTTTTGGGACTCGAGAGATGGCTCCATGATTAAGAGTGCTTGCTGAGGGAGGTCAAGATCACAAAGGGGAAATCTACAGAGACAACCAAACCAAGCTTGTAGGAACTCATGAAATTTGGACTGACAGCTGTGGAACCTGCATGGGACCGGAATAGGCCCTGTGCATATGGGAGACAGTTGTGTAGCTTGGTCTGTTTGAGGGGCCCCTGGCAGTGGGAATAGGATCTATCCCTGGTGCATGAGCTGGCTTTTTGGAGCCCATGACCTATGGTGGGATGCCCTGCTCAGCCTTGATGCAGTGGGGAGGTGGGGGTTGGTCCTGCCTCAACTGAATGTACCAGGCTTTGCTGACCCCCCATGGGAGGCCTTACCCTTTTGGAGGAGTAGATGAGGGTTGGGTTGAGGGGGGAGACTGAGGGGGAGGATCAGGAGGAGGGATGAGAGGGGGATCTGTGATTGGTACGTAAGATGAATAAAAAATTTTTTTAATAAAAAAAAAAGAGTGTTTGCTGTGTAATTATAAGGACCAGCATTCAGCTTCCGGGATCCACACATGCTGAGTGTCTTGCCCAGGCCCGTAAGCTCAGCTCTAGGAGAAGCGATGGTTACGGGGGTGGGGGGGGGGTGGGGGGCTGACTTCTGGCCTAGCAGGAAAAGAAATATAAACCCTAGGCTCAGGGAGAAATCATGCTGCCCAGCAATGGGCAAGAGTGGTAGAGTAAGGCACCTAAGACCCTCTACTACTCACAAGTGTAGTACACACACTCCCGTATGTGCAGACATACACAAATAAATAGTAAGTAAACAAACAAACAAATATGAAGCTGGTGAGGTGGCTCATCTGTTAAGAGCACACACCCCTCCTGCAGAGGACCCGAGTTCAGCCCTCAACACCACATCAGGTAGCTCATAACCACTCGTAACTCCAGCTCCAGGAGGTCCAACACCCTCTTCTGGCCTCTTCTGGTACTGCATTCACATGCATATAACCCCCAACACACACACACACACACACACACACACACAGACACACACACACACACACAGACACACACACACTCTTAAAAATAAAATAAAATGAAAATCCTTATAAAAAGGAAAGGAAAGTTATTGATGTGAGAAGCAGAACTTTTAGCCAGCTAATTGTCTTTCCAACTTGAATGCTGGCTGGTTTTTGTTGCTTTAGTAAAATAATGACAGTGTGTTATTCAGTGCCTTTCACCGTTGGAGGTGGAATGGAGTCTCGAATGCCAAAGTACATCAGAATTTGGAAAATGCCAAGCCCATGTGTGAGCAGAGAGGCGAGCTCTCAGTCATCTGAGGGGGAGGATGGGAAGCCTTTCATCACCCAAGGGAAATAGCTACTCTTGCATTTTGGACCTTGCATATGAGACTGTTTATCGGTTCTGTTGTTTGCCCGTTATATGCTCGGAATTGATTCCCGATTCTCTCTTTGTCTGACTTAAAATAAACATCCCTCCTTGGTGAATTCTATAAAAGTCAGAAGAGCGGCTGCTTCTGACGGGAGGGAGGGCCTGTAGACAAAGGGGCCCGAGGGAGCTCCAGTGTGGGTGCCCACGTTCCGTGTCTAGTTCCAACTGTGGGTAGAGCGGAGTTTACCTTATTAAACTGTGCACTCGTTTTGTTGAGTTGCTATTTTTGTGTTTTATATTATACAATAAAAGTCTAAAAGTAAACACATAAAGATGTTAAGATTTGACAAAGCTATATGGTTATTGTTTCTTTCATTTAAAAAATTACTCCATATTTTTTATATTACTAGAACATTTCATACAATTTTAAATTAATTCTCCTTACTTTCCAAATTCTCTAAAAAGGACAAAACTTTTGTTTTTGATTTACTTGTCTAAACAAACGAGCAAACTGGTCTTGTTGTAAATCCCAGACTGACCTAGAACTCATTATGTAGTCCTCTAACTCCTGATCCCCCTGCCTCATCACCGGAGTACCAGAATTACAGATGTGCACCACAACACTCCACCTAAGGACCAAGGTGGTTTTTGTTTCATTTTCTTTTATACTTTATGATGTGGAGTCACTAGACATTTGAACTCTGGCCTTTTGAACTTCGGTCTTTTCCTAGGCTAGCCTTACAGAGTGTGATGGTTTCTCTGCTTCTGGGCAGCAGAAGCCATCCTCAGCTCCCTGCAGCTGTGTGATCCCAGGGGAAAGCACCTGGCACTGTAGGACACTGTGTTGCTGGAGGTGTTTGGAGCAGAAATATTCAGGAAGTTACTTCAAATTTCTTGTTCCTCCTCCTCCTCTTTTTCTACCATCTGTTCATTTTTTTTTTATCACATTCACTCCAACCCAACCCTAGTTCCTCATAGATATATGCCCGTTTCCCTACCTCGCCAATTTTGTGGTCCTCCCCACACCACCTCTTTTTTAAAATAACCCATCCACTCTCACCTGCAATGCCCATGTACTCCTGATTGTGGAGCCATCCACTAAAGCATGCTCAACCTAGCAGGAGGCACACTCCTAAGTCTAACTCTCTCTCCTCTCCCAACTGTCCATAGCTCCTCAGTTAGGGATGGAGGGGCTCATGAATCCCTTCCTGCTTAGAACCAAGTTTTCATATGGCTTTCACTTTTGAGATCTGTTAGAACTGACAGTACGTGACGGTCATTTCAAAACTATCACCGGTACTTTCTTCCTTTTTCTTTCTGTTTTTTTTCTTTTCTCTTCTTTTCTCTTCTTTTCTCTTCTTTTCTTTTTGTCCTGAGTTAGGGTCTCACTATGTAGCCCAGGCTGACCTGAAATTGGCAATGCTATTCAAACCATCACTTCGGTTAGCCTGATTCACTTTTCATAGACTATGTGGCCATTACTACACATTTTTACAATTTCTCATTCAATTTTATCTGACTAGATCTGCTCATTGCCAAAGTGACTGGGGATAAAGGACATACTTGGACAATTTATACTAAACTCTTCTAGTTCCGATGATTCAGATTTAAACAAAGAAACGAATGTCGATATAATTGCTCTGCCTACATTATATTATATACATTATAGTCATATACATTATATGACTCCTTTGTTGGGATGTCAAAGTTCTTGATATACAAACAGGCCTTGGTTAATAAGACCAGCTAATTATATTTAAGCACTTGACAGGCATCCCGTCCTATGTAAAGCACTCTCTAATATCATCTAGCTTAATCACTCAACAGTGCTGTGAGATGGGTACTATTATTGTCCACTACTTGAAGATCAGAAGCAGGGAATCGGTGAGTACAGTATCTACAAGCCACTCAGCTAGCCTGGGACAGTGGAGCTGTTTCTTAGGCATGTGGCCTGTGTCCTAAAGCAGTCCTCTACGTTCTGATGGGCTCTGCCCCTCCGCTGCTGCTCGAAGGCATTCTTAACAATTGTTGAATATAAGGTCCTTCGTCTTAACTTTACTCAGGGTAGAGTCGAGCCTCAGATTCCAGGGGTGTGCTATGAACTGCTCTGCTTCTCTGCTGACTTTCGTGACTCTAAATGAAACCAGGAGAAGGAAAGAAAACGAACCCAGGAACACAGCAATCCAAAGGAACGGATGCACAGAGGTCCCTAGTGGCAGGTGACCAGGCAACGCCGCATCCATGGGTGGGAAAAGACACTGAGAGACCAATTCGGGAGGAAGATGTTAAAACGCACCATTTCTGCCCAAGTTAACAGTTCTTGGCTACTGCTCTTGGAAAATGCAACCAATATATGAAAATTCCTCTCCCTTAGGAAACGCACAGTCCTCTGACACAGAGTTCATTTTCCTGCATGTGTTACGTGGATCTTTTCTGATATAAACCATTCGCTGGAGGAGAGTAGAGGCAATACAATGTCCAAATTTGCTGGTGTCTCCCAGCTGAGCAAAACATCAATCATGGCCCAGTCTGTATATTTAGGGCAATGGTTCTCAACCTTCCTAACACTGCGACCAACCATTTAACACAGTTTCTCATGTTCTGGTGACCCCCCAAACATAAAATTATTTTCATTGCTACTCCGTAACTGTCATTTTGCTACGGTTACACATCACAAAGTAAATATCTGATATGCAGGTTCTCTGATAGTGACCCCCCCAGGGGTCACGACCCACAGGTTGAGAACCGCTGACTTAGAGGGACTTTCCACCCTTGGCTCAGATAAGCTATGGTTCAGTGTACCCAGAAAACACTGGCCACAAACAGATGGCGGCATGGTAAATAATGAGCACCCCCAAATATGTGAGGCACTGTGTGACCCTTTTTTCCACTGCCCCTCCATTCCCCACCTTTCCCGACCTAGTCCCCTTTTCTCTGGTATCGGGCCACTGTGGCTTCTTGTCACCACTTTAAGCCATTGTTTTGCCGAGGCCTCGTCTGTTCTTGCTTCCCTGCATAAGTTGCCCAACTTGAGCGGCTCATTATTAGCTTGTTTCATTTGGCCTCAAGGGTCCTCATGGCTTGGCAGAGAGGTGAAGCTTGGCTCGCACTCCTTCATGGGTGGACTTGTTCAGTGGAGGGCCAGAGCGAGGGCGGGTGGCAGCTTAAAAAAAAAAAAAGAAGAAGTGGAAACTGGGGCAGAGTCCCCATCTTCCATGTGCTGCGACCCGCCAAGGCTTGGCCACCTGTCTGGAGAACTTTGAGGCTTCCATGCCTCAGGAGTATTAAGTCTTTTAAGTAAGTCTTCGTTCTTACTTCTTATTCAGAAGAGGATCTGAGGGAAAAACAGCTCTTGCTTGCCATGCAGGTCCTTGGCGAGGGTTCAGTGGGAGTTACCCACATTTCCCCCCTCTCACCACACCCAGCTCCACAATGGCCACCATTGTCTCCCAGAGGACTTCGCTTGCGCCTGGGGAGCTGGCACAGGCCGCTCACTGCACCCAGCTGAGAAGTTCAGCCTCTGTGAGCTGCACCGGGGCAGTTCCCAGCAGCCCACATTCCATACTGAAGGACTATCTAGGTGACAGAGTGACTCACGGCTCTTTCTTCACTCTGGATTAAGGATGAATACTAAACAATAAAAGTCATACCGGCACTTAGCCCCAAGGTTTGTTTACACGGGTGCCCGAGACACACTCTCAAGCAGTCAGGATAAAGCCATTGTTGTTTCTGCTCTGCAGATGCAGAAACTCGGTTTCACAGAAGTGGCGACTGGCCCACTGTTTATCTCAGAGGTTAGCCTGGATCCTCCTATGCCAAGAACAGCATCTCTGTGTTCTGAGTCAGCCCCCTTAAAGCTGGTTGAGAAAGCTCAGGTGGTATGTGGACAGCAAAGAGCCGACTCTGGGTTATAAGAGAAGAAGAAAGGACATGAAGTTGGAAAGGGGTGGGAGGTGAAGGGTTGGTGGGAGGAGTTAGGAGGAAGAGTGGGGATAAATATGATTAAAAACACATTGTAAGCGTGTATAAAATTCTCAAAGAATTAATAAAAATATTATGTATAGTATATAAAATAATTTTTATATATGTATATTATATGTCACTATGCTAATATATATATATAAGTTATAAAATATTGTTGGGAGTAAGAGAAGGAAAGAATGCAATATGAAGTTACTGAGCCTATTTGGTAGAGTAATTGGATGATACGAACCTAAAACCTTGGGGTCTGCATTCTCCCCGCAGAAATAAATCTGGACATGTGGGAAATAAAGGTGCTTATTTTGATGACAAGAGCACTGGAAACAGCAAAGCAACTTACAAGTGTAATAACCTCTAATGCATCAATGTCATCGTATCCTGATTCACTACTGAAGTGATGCTATAAGCAGAGTGTGGTTGAATGTAGGAGTTCTAGACCCTGACCTCATGGGTTCACAGCCCCATGAGGTCACTTCTTACCTGTAGGATGTTGGTAACGTCTTAAATTCTCAGTGCTTCAAGGAGATGACGATGTGTCCCACCTGTCTTGTGAAGAACATGTTAGTTATTTGTGAATATCGTCTGTTGTCAGGTAAGTCTCTACCAAAAGGAATGTCTCCACTACTCATTAAATGAAAATTGGATTGATAAGGCGGTCAGTAGCTGAGGGAGCTTGCTGCCAAGCCTGATGACTGGAGTTCGATCCCTGAGTTCCACTTAGTGGAAAGACAGAACCAATTCCTGAACATTGTTCTCTGAACTCCTTATGCACACAGACACACACATAAAATAAGTGTAACTTTTTAAAAAAAATGAGTCTATATGGTATAATAATTTCCATTTAAAGATTCTTTTAGGGCTGGGATGTAGCTCAGTTGCTAGGGTGATTGCCTGGCATGCATAAGGCCTTGGGTTCAATTTCCAACACAGTCTAGAATGATGGCACACCTGTAGTCCTAATACTTGAGAAGCAGAAGCAAGAGGATCAGACATTGTAGGCCATCCTCAGCTATATAGTGAGCTTGGGGCTAGCCTGGGCTCCAGGATACCCCATTAAAATAGTAACAACAACAACAAACAGAGGGCCAGGGATTTGGATCAGCCACAGAGCACTTCTCAGCACATGTGAGACTCCAGGTTCCATGCCCAATGCCTGGGGACTGGGTGAGACCAGTTTATGAAACCCTTTCATTTATTACAAACTTCCTCATTTTCCACAGTAAACACTATTTTTAGTAAAAGTTATTTAAAATGAGTGCTCCCTGAGTCCACCTTCTGTAACAACCACTTATTGAGCATTATTTGGGGATCAGTGTCTGGGCTAGGCACAGAAGGGGTGCCACACCCTCCGGGACCATGCAATTGAGGGCAAGTAAGGAATGTAAACACATGACCGTCGTTCCATGCGCCTGGATCTGGGATGGAGGTCCAGCTGTGGGAGCTTTGGACTCTCAGGCAGTGTGAGGCAGTGTCACAGACTAGGTGAGACTTGGTATTGGAGGCAGACGGTGGAGAGGGCGATGCCTCCTTGCTGTCCAGGGTAAAGAGCATCTTAGCTGACCTTCACTTTGCTGAGACAAATGCCTGATAAAAGCAATGTGAGGGAAGAGGGGAGAAGTCATCTTGGCTCCTGGGAGAAGAAGTCATGGTAGCGGTAGCTGGAGATGACTGGCCCCCCTGCATCTGTAGTCAGGAAGCAGGGAGAAGAGAACGTGGGAACTAAGCCCGAATTTCCTTTCTATTCAGTCCTGGCCCCCAGCCCACGGTGTTGCTGCCCACCTTTGTAGGGTGGCTCTTCTCACCTAGGTTAACTCAGTCTAGAAACTGCCTCACAGACCTGTGCAGCGGGTTCTCAGGTGACTCTGGTAGATCCTGTTAATCCAACCATCAATGTGAAGTGTCCCAGATACATTGCGGTGGGGAGAACTTGGTTTCTAGAAAGACTGGTGATGATTTACAGCAGTGATCCTCACCCTCCCTGATGCTGTGACCATTTAACGCTGTTCCTCATGTTGTGGTGACCCCCCCTCCCCCCGCCACCATACATTTTTGTTGCTACTTTATAACTGCCATTCTGCTACTGTTATGAATCATAATATAAATATCTGATGTGCAGGATATCTGATATGTGACCCCTGTGAAAGGTTCATTCCAACCCAAAGGGCTGAGAACATCTGATTTAGTGGCTTATGCTGTGAACTGCATGTCACCACATTTTAAGCAGTAAAGCAATGCAGATGTGACACGCCAGGTCCCTGGCAGCACTTTGGGGGCAGCATCAGGAGGCTGGGGTAGAGCTGGATTTGGGATGGGGATCTGCCAGGAGGATTTTGTAATAGTCCGGGAAAGAGGTCACAAAGCCCTGATTAGCTAATCACATAGATTATCTAATGGGCCCCTGTGGACAGAATCAGGCAAGCCAGTGATTCAGATGTAACACGTAGGAACTCTGGTGGAGCGATCGGCCAGCAGGCAGTACTCAGACAGATGTAGCATGCTATTTGCTGCAAAGTATGTTAGTGTCTTTAAACATACATCCATTTTACCTCCTGGTGATAAAGACAATACATATTCAGGGCAGAAATTCAGAAACTTAGGAATGTGCAAAAATGAAAAATGAGAACATTTTTTTCTCATGAAAAAGAGTTATATGTCTATATAAAAATGTACTGATATAGAAGATATCAAGTATCATCTGTTAAATATATATAAATCTCATATATACAGTTTACTTAAACTATGTATATATGGCAAAACAAAATACAGCTTATAGGATAGACAGTAAAAATATGCATCAATGAGTAATCCCTGCACCCGAGGCTTTCTCAACAGCACAAAAATAAATGGCATGTGTGTGTGTGTAGACATTAGCTTGTTAGGTCTTCACAAAAACCACATGAGATAGATTCATGTATCCTTTGCAGTTTGGCATCCAGATAAATACACAAAGAACAATGACAACTTGTGTTAGGGCTGGGATTTGAACCCACGAAGTTCATCTCCACAGTCAGTGAGCTGCAACCTCTGTCTTGCAGTTTGGAATTCCTGGGGTTTGATTCACTGCATCTGCACACACCAACAGTGACTCTTGGTGCCTGAACACACTGTTTCCAACTGAACTTTGAACAGTGATGGGAGTATTGTACCCAAACCATCTGGTACAGAGGCTACCAGCCGCCTGGTGCTAGCGGCTGAGCTTTACAAAGGCTGCTACTAAGAACATAGGCAGCACTGTAAACTTTAATTTGCTTTTAGTTTGTGCAAGATTGAAGGTCAATCGGGCTGCCCATTTTACTGCATGAATCTAGACAAGCTAAAAAGTAACTGTCCCTGCCTTGAGTCATTTCCCTGTATTTTATAGAGGTCCAGTCAGGTCCTTGAGCATGCAAGGCAAGTACTCTACCACTGAGCATCATTCTCTGCTTTTACGCTCACCCCAGGAGGTCCCTAAAACCATACCTACATTTACATTTCTTGGTTTGCATACTACTTTCAACATTGCATTGCCAGCACCATGCAAAATGAAGAGTTAGGCTGTGTACCTCTTCTGTGAACATTTGCTAAGTCACCCTCCTGCTGGATACCTACAGCCATAGTTAGGATGCTTTGGATTGCAAGTATGAGAGAAAAGGAAATAACAAGTCAACTTGATCGGAATAGTCATAACGGAACAAGAGCAAGACAGGAGGGAAACGTGGCAGCAGACAACTGAAGACAGATACCAGAAAGGGCAGGACTCTATGTTAGCCCAGCTGACCTCGGTCTGAGAGCCTTGTCTTTAAGTTGTGGATGGGGACCACACAGGGCTGTGGTGGCAGCCATAGCTTTATGTGCTCCTATCAGACTGTCACAGTAGAAAGCATGGCTGAGGCATATTATGCTTTCCCCTTCAAAGGTCCTTGTTCAGGGTGTTTTCTCCTCACTGTAGTGAGTGTGAGGTGGGAGTAGTTTTCAGAGGTGGGGCCTGGTGGAAGCTAATTAGGCCACAAGGGCTCCATCCTCCTGAGTGGATTAATGTTGCCTCAAGGGAGTGGGTCAGGTCTCATGAGACTAGATCAGTTTCTGAAGAATTGGTCATGGACCACCTCTGAATTTCTCTTCTGCATGTGCATCAACTATCATGTTATCTACTAGGAGGCTCTTGCCAAAGGCAAGCAGATGCTGGGGCAATCCTCTTACATCTTTAGAACCACAGATTAAATGAACCGTTTGTCTTTATAAACTACCTAGCCTCAAGTATTTTGTCATAAGAACTCAAAGCTGCCAAAGACAGCATGTATATTTCTTGTCACGATATAGCCACCACAGTAATGTTAGACATGCAGATGCACTATTATTTGTACTTTAGTTAGTGTTTAACCGTTATTTATTTAATTTATTTATCTGTAGATTGGTCAAGGTTAGCTGGTTTAGGTTGAGCTTGGCTGAGTGACTTTACTGAACTTAACTAGGACTGTTCACACTTCTGGGGAAGTTTACTGATGATCAGCCAATCAAATCTGTCTTCTTCTGACAACTCTAGCTCACACAGTTGTGTCCATTCTCCTCTTATATTCCTCCAGGGACCCCCTGAAGGATGTTCAAAGGGAAGCACAAGACTAGCTAGACAATCATGCATCAACCTGTGCTCCCTGTTGCCTGCTGACATCTCATGGGCCAAAGAAAGTCACATGACTATGCTACAAAGCATCCCACTCCCACTGAAGTGCAAAGGAGAGATAGAATATAGCTGTGCAAGCCGAACAAACCAATATGTTATTTTGCTGTTGTAAGAACATTACAGAGTACAATTACACACCCAATGGTATGGGCCAATCCCTCAAAAGGAGACATGGTGAGCAGAAGGCATACCAATCTGTGTCAGTATGACAGGATTTATATTTTTTTTAATTATAAATTTTAATTTATTGTGTGTGTGCCTGCTTGTCTGCATGTAAATCAAGTGTGTGCTGGTGCCCTCATAGGCCAGGAGAGGGCATGAGAACCCTTGGGGTTTCCTGCCTTAGCCTCCCCAGTAGCTGAGACGACCAGCCTGTGCCACCATAATCATCCTGAAATAAACTCGAGGTCAGACTCCTGACGTTTGAACCAACGCTGGTCAGGATTTATATTTTTATACAGTGTGCTTGATTTCTTTTTTCTAGACAGGGTTCCCGGCATAGCTCTGGCTGTCCTGGAACTTGCACTATAGACTAGGCTGGCCTAGAACAACTTATAGACATTCACCTGCCTCTGCCTCCAAAGTGCTGAGATTAAAGGCATGCGCCACTACTGCCAGGCTAGGACTTGTTTTTATAATGACAATTTTTATTGCATTTTACTTATTTATTTTATGTTTGTGGTGGTGGCACACTGGCCACAAGACTCAAGAAAAAGTCAGGGGAGAACATTAGAAAACATGCAAATGGCTCTTCCCAACAAAGAACTTAAAAAAAAAAAAAAGCTTTGCTATAGTGTGTAAAAATCCCCACAAAGCTCTTGTTCTTCCCAAGAAAAGGTTTTATTTTCATGGAGCAGATCTTCAAAAATCATTTTTTGTGGGAGTCCTGCTCTCACCTTTTGAAGGGTTTTTAGGTGGAAGAGAGAGGAATGAGAAAATATCAGAAAAAGAGACCTAGATGATGAGAAGAAAGACAGAAACACAGGATAGCTTCAGGAGGGCCTGGGTCAATATCCAATAGCTCAGAGCTTTATTTGAAAAGGCTTTTCATAATAAGCCAAGGGGAGAGGCAAAAGACCTCCCCCTTGCAAGATCAAAGCACACCATACAGCCAAGCATAGACCTTTCAAAACACCTGGCAATTTTATATTATTAAGAAACCACAGTTCCCCCTTCTTAATAATATAAAATCTCAAGTGATGGTACAGAGCTTAGCTCCTTGTGGCTGTCATACCTCCTAGTAAAGCAGTAGAAGATGATAAAAACGGAATGGCCTTTTTGAATGGGTCTAAGATGACTACAGCAGTCTTAGCTGTACCAAACCCTTTTTTAAATCAATAAACTCCTGATGCAACTGCATCAATTCTAAAGACTCCTTAGCATCACCATACCATGGTTCATCAACATCAGCAGGTTAACATAATTCTAGCATGAATATTAGTATATACAATTACAATTCTTACAAACTTACATCCAAAAGCAAATTCCCAGTAGAAGTATTTACACTTTCTAAACTTTAGCAAACATGCAAAAGCAATCTCTTAATATAGCTATTTTCACTTCATAGACTTTACCAAACATCCAAAAGCAATCTCTTAACATAACTATACAAAACATAGGGTACACTGATACAGGCTAACATTATCCATACAAAGAACAAGAAAAAATTTTTTCCTCAAAAAAATTAAAGAGACTGAGGAATATTAACTCCCCCTTTTCTTTATAATTTTTTAAGCTGCATCTTGAGCCTGAGTAGAAAAAACTCAAACTTCTCCATTTTTACACCAGACAGTTCCATTTTTTTTTATATAAAACAGTGTGTGAATCACCACAGTTAATAAAGCATATATGTATACACAAAACAGTTCATAAGTTATCACAGCTGATGAAGTCTATATGTGTAGGTAAAGTCAAAATTGTCCCATTGCAATTGAATCACTCCTGTCCATCCCATTTTTAAGTCTGAAAAGTTCAAAAAGTTAGTTCTGATACCAGTCTTAAAGTTCCAAATACGAAGAAACCCACAACCAAAACCTTTTTGCAGTTTCCCTGAATGCAACAACTCAATTCAAACAAGAGTTGCTGAAACTTTACTCTCAGTTACAGCAGCACTTTATGGCAGTCTTCCCCTAGGAACTTTGCCCCAGGGTGAAGCTGCTAACACCACAATGAGTGCCGCACAATAGCTGGCTGGTGCAGACTCCTCTCAAAAGAGACCTTCTTACAGCCAGCAAACAGAAACTGCATGGCTTTTGGCTCCTGGCTCCCTCCCTCACCAGCCTGCTGCCCAGGACCCCTGTGTCCTGAGGCCCTGAGGCCTCTTACAATGCATGCTGAATGCTGTCCTGCTGCTATGAGCTCCAGCTCTCAATCAGCAACCCCGAATCTGGGAGGAAACCCAGTCTTGGTCAGTCATGGCCTCTGCACGCCCAGCTCCATCACTTGCTCTGTCAGGGGTTCTCCTCCTACCATTGCCCTGCTTGCATGGCCAAATGCGACCCCCCCACAGTAGTCACAGGGCTCTGCCTTACTCTGCCACTGAGAGCTCAGGCTGCTCCTATCTTTAGCACATCTCCACCATTCAGCCTGGGGGTGCAGCTCTGCCTCACTCCAGCAGTTCTGATTCCTGCCTTTCCACACGGGGCACTTTTCAGATGTTCAGCCAGCTTCTATCTCTCCCACGGTGTCTCTGCTGGGCTCTGGCCACCAGGGACTCTGGCTCCAAGTGACAGACTTGCTCTGGCCATTGGGGTCCAAAGTCTCTGCTGTACTTGAAGCCGCTGCCTGCCGTTTGCCTCTCTTTGCAGCATGGCAACTCTGCTTGGCTTGTCAAGGTTGTGTATAGCCTCAGGCCATGTCCCTCAGCTGGCTGACTATGCTCTCCTTCATGGCTCCTTTGTGGCAGAAAGCCCACAGAACTCCACAGTTGTGCTGGGTCTCAGTGTCTGCTGTGGTTGGTGGCTTCTGGAGCTTCTGAAGCCACTTGGACTGTTAAGTTCTCAGTGGCTGCATGGTCCTGGATGCTGCTTTCTGCATCCCAGGTCCTGTCAGTGCTCAGGAAAAACTACTCTAAGTTAAACCTTCTTTTAAACCTAATTCTTCACCATATCCCTATACCTAAATTCTGTCTTTCTCAACCTTCACCAAAACTTTTTACTACTTTAAATCTAACTTAGTAAATAGATAGATATATAGAGAGAAACAGAGAAACATAGACAGAGACAAAGACAGAGAGAGATAATTGCTGCAGCCTAACTTTAACTACTTGCTTTATAGTTAGGATTTTACTCAATAAGATTAGAATATCCACACACTCAACTTCATTACCAGACTGTGGTTTGGCTCCCCTGTGCTGTCCTGAGGGCTAAGTCTGTTTGTTGATGCTCTCTGTAGAGACCCTTCAGCACTCCTATGGAAAGGACACCTCACCCTTCCCTGTGGCCTTCAGAGCAGCTATGGAACGCTGAATGCTCTGCTCTTCTCCGTGCATCAATATTATTGACTTCCTTTTCATCTTCCAGAAGATCACCAAAACCTCTGCTGATGGCTCTGGTTTTGTCTTTATTATGGTTTTTCGTTCATTGTTTTTACAGATGCTCCAGCAGAATTTTGAAAGGAAGTGTAGACAAATGCATGTGTGTAGTTCACCATTTTGAACACATGCATAATTGGTATATGCATGGTTGTATGTGTGCACATATGCATATCCATACGAATCTGGCTTTAGAGGACATTGGATTTTTGTCGTTATATATGTTCAATTATACTTAATTTTTATAAAGTATTATTACCAAGGGGGTGCAGGTATCACACTGTACATGGAAGGTCAGAAGACAACTTTGCGGAGTCAGTTATCTCTTTCCACCTAAATATGAATTGTGGGGATCGAATTTGGGTTATTGGGCTTGTCCTGCAAACACTGGATCTGCTGAACAGCCTCACTCATGTGCCTCCATCACCCCACTGCTGATTACCTTTCTTTGCCACCATGTTAATTGAATTCCTTCAAGAAGAGTTTTGAGAGGCATTTCTCAAAGCCATTGTAAAAAAAAAAAATTGCGTGCATGTCAGGGGGACAGTCATCCTTCTAACTTTTTAGTGTTTTGTAAATAACATTAGCTAGGTGTTTGTTACTGTCTTTGTCTCTCTACCTAAAACAATAAGTGATTTAAATTCTGGGACTAATATAATTAATCAGGTAGAACCCAGTTGAAATGACTTTAAAAAAAACAAAACAAAAAAACAGGAAACATTATACATGACGATCACCTGACTCTAACTTCTGGAGGATAGTGTCTTTTTGTTGTTGTTGTTTATTGTTTTTAATTCTGAGTGATTTGAACCCATGTGCTCTTATCAGACCGTGGCATTTCATTTCAGACCCTAAGGGTGGCCGATGGAGGACAGTAGCTGAGAGCTGGAATTAGAGTGGACAAATGACCGCTGAAGGAAATGGGTCTCTTATGTTGGATCTAAAACCTCCCTAATAAATATTTATCCGTTATTGCTAGAGCTGTGCGTGGACTCACAGGATGCAAAACTCAAATGCACAGGCCTGTGAGGGTTTTGGGAGCATCCACGTGTGTGTGTGTATGTGTGTGTATGGGCGGGGGTGTCTTCTGTCTGCCGAGCTTCAAGTTGAAACGAGGCTTGAATGGAGATCGACACTTTCCAGGAGAAACGGTGACTCACACGAAGATGACCCAAAATGGCATCTGGTTCCCATCGACTTCGTTTCATTCTTGGACTCCATTCAGAGGCACTTCCTTCCAGCTGGGACTTTCAATGGGATAATGTGAAGGCAAGATCCACAGAAGTGGGTTTGGAGGAGGGAATTAAAGAAGAAAATGCAGCTCGTGGAGGAGACGATGGAAAATTGCACCCAGATGGGAACAGTAGAGGAAGGACACACACACCCGGATAAACACGCGCCAACTGAGATATTTAGAGAAATGAGGTGATGTATATGATCTTTAATAGGGGGCAGCAAAGGTTTGAGCTGGATGAAAGGCAAAGCGAAACAAGGCTTGAGGGCTATCGGCACCTGGATGCCGGTTCCGTCTCGGGCCTGGAAGAAGATGCTGTAGGTCCTTGTTTAAATGACCCCAGCAGAGCGCTACTTGTAGTTCCCCGAGATTTATCCATCCTGCAGACCAGCTGCATTCTCCATGGTGGTGCCGCTTTTCCGGCTCAGTGATGGAAAGGGTCTGGTGAAGATCTCTTGGGGTTCCCAAAGGACCTGGGATGGGGGTGGAGCCATCACCTAGACAGGTGGGCTGGACTTTGTTGCTGGACCGAGCCGCAGCTCATCAGACAGCCCATAGGACAGAGGCTGGAAGAGGCAGAGTAAGAAGCTGCGTCCAACTATGCCTTCTCTTGTCCTGTTCTCCTCAGGGCTTCAGTTGAAAGGAGGAAGCCCGATTTTGATAAAAAAAAAAAAAAAGAAAAAAAAGAGACTCATATTCTAGAACTCTTTCTTTTTACCCGAATGTGATTTTAAAACTTAAATATCATGGAACTAGTCTGCTTTTCTCCCCTTTACCCACAAGCCTATCTTGACAGGCCATATCAACAGAATAAGGCGTCACAGCGGTAATGATAGAGATGGATGAATATTCTTTGCTCTTTGAACCATTGTGGCAAACAGAGCTGATCCGGGTCTGGAACAAGTGAAAGGATATTGACCGAAATACTTGTTTGAATCACTACAAAGGTATGTCTCAGCGAACACTGCAAAATGACGCCACAGCACAGAATATTGTATGCCCTCCTCCCTGGAGAGAGGTACAAATAAAGCTAAAAGAGACCAGTGTGACCTCTGATTGTATGAGGCATCGGAAACTTCAAAGGACAGTGTAGATCTGTGTGTGAGAATTCTCAGATAACCCAGAGGCAGCTTGGCTTAACACATAGGCCAGGAATTCATGAACTCAGGGGCCACTGGGGCCAGGCAGGCACCATAAAAAATATGTGAGTCTAGCCAGAGCCAAGCAATCAGAAAAAATAGCACCTGTGGTGAATGGAAAGCTATGGCTCCTTCGAAGAACTTTGGTTTTATGTTAAAATGGTACATAGGCAGAGTTTCTCTGTGTCTTGGCAGCTGCTCCCAAATAACCACAAAGAGGCTTAATATTGATTATAAATACTCAGCCGATAGCTCAGGCTTATTACTAACTGGCTCTTACAACTTAAATTAACCCATTTCTATTCATCTATGTGCTGCCCTGAGGCTTGTGGCTTTTACCTCTCCTGCATGTCCAGCTTCCTTTCCATCTGGCTGGAGACTCCTCCGACCCTGCCCTCCTTCTTCCCAGTGTTCTCCCTGCCCCGAAAATCCTGCCGAGCCATCGGCCAATCAGCTTTCTATTAACAACGAGAGCAACACATTTTCACAGTGTTCAGAAGGATTATTGCACAGCAATTGCAGAGTCCAATGATTCAAGTCAGGGCTGGGGAAATAGATCTACTGGTGAATGGTAGGCATGGGGACCTGAGTTCACTCCTCAGAATCCACAGGTAAGATGAACAAGCAAAAAGCTGGGACAAGCAAAAAAGCTGGGCATGGTGACCTGCACTTATAATCCTAGCTCTAGGGAGGCAAACACAAGCAGATCCCTGGGATGTTCTAGCCAGCCAGACTAGCCTGCTTGGCAAATTCCAGGCCAGTGAGGAAACTTGCCTCAAAACAACAATGACAAAAAAATAAAATAAAATAAAAAAATAAAATAAAATAAAAAATAAAAAATCCAAGGTTGTGACTGGAGGGGGCGGCTGGAGAGATGGCTCAGTAGTTGAGAGCACTTGTAAAAGCATTTGTAGAGGACTGGGATTCAGTTCCCAACTATCTGTAACTCCAGTTGCAGGGGACCCAGTGCCCTCTTCTGGCCTCTGCTGGTGCCAGGCATGCAAGCAGTGTACGTACATACCTGCAGACAAAACACTCACACATGTAAAACAGTCAAATAAAACTTTTAAATCTTAAAAGTAGACGGCTTCTGAGGTTGCAGTTGGTGGCATCTAATGAATGACTGACAGGGCTGGAGAGATGGCTCAGAGGTTAAGAGCACTGGCTGTTCTTCCAGAGGTCCTGAGTTCAATTCCCAGCAACCACATGGTGGCTCACAGCCATCTGTAATTAGATCTGGTGCCCTCTACTGGCCCGCAGTCATACATGTGGTATACATAATAAATAAATAAATCTTAAAAAAAAAATGAATGACTGACAACTGAGGTTGCCCACTGGCCTCCTGTAGGAGACCTGGTAGAACTGAATGAACTGTCTCCAGGCAGAGGAGGTGGAGAAAGTCAGCTTCAGTGAGAGCAGATGCTTCGGGGTTGGGCTCCTGAAACAGAGCTTGTGTGAGGAAACACCTCTCACTACACACTGGGATGACATCAGTGAGGAAGCTCCAGCCATCTCCTCAGAGCAGGACTCAAGTATAATGGCCTGTTGTGACTCGGTTCTTCCCAGGGCTCCATACCATCCTCCCTCCTGGGGTACACAACAACACATCCCCCCCCATTCCCAGCTGGGCCAGTTACTCCAAGGCCTGGGAGGTAACTAACTACTCAAAAATAAAGTCTTATCAATCCTGATGGAATTAACAGTGCGCAGTGGAATTTTCCAGTATAATTCTGGGCTTCAGTGTGCTTCACAAGTACCAAATCGGATTAAAGCAAAACAAAAATCTATGCATAATGAACTTGAAGAACACAAGGAGAAAAAAACTCACAAAAATTATATTCAGATTTAATCCCTGTATGAAATATCTACACTCTCTCCTTTAATCCCTTTAACAATAAGAAAAATCATCAACATGTATAGAAGTTGCAGAAACTTTGTATCAAAATTGGAATGTTATAAACTGTTGTCGGCTCTGTTCTGCTGGCAAACAGGCATGCTGAGGACTCCCACAGTCCTTCTCCCTCAGCTCACAAGGACAGGGACAAGCCTGTACCACTGCACACAGCTGCTTCTTAAAGGATTATAGATATTTGCAAAGAGAATTTATTTATTTTTTTCTCCTTTGGTTTTACTCAGTGATGCTTGGAGTCCACTGCTCATGGGATAGTTTGTACATGTCTGAATTCCCATCACCACCAATATCAAGGGGGGTTTGGAATGCATGAGACTCTTCCACCTTGATCTTAAAGCTGTTCTCTCTCTCTCTCTCTCTCTCTCTCTCTCTCTCTCT
>CABHPP010128408.1:6725-25898 GCA_902168425.1 Peromyscus attwateri | reverse complement strand
TGTGTGTGTGTGTGTGTGTGTGTAGTTGGAAGAAAGATCAAATCGAACTCTAAAGGATATGCTAAATAAACAGAAAGGAGTAACAAAACCCCCTAGAAATAGATTGCATAATGCTCAATTAACTTTGAATTTTCTCAGTGCTAATGAGAAAGGAACAACAGCTGCAGAGAGACAAAAGGTACCAAGCCACGTGGCTAAACATAGATAAGAATTATGGGTTAATTTAAATGTAAGAGCTAGTCAGTAATAAGCCTGAGCTAATGGCCATACAGTTCATAATTAATATAAGCTTCTATGTGTTTATTTAAGTCTGAGTGGCTGTGGACCTTTGGGAGATGTGAGCGAGAGAGATTTGTCCTGACCACTGACCAGCAGGGACACAGCAAAACTTCCAACTACAAATGGCGCCCAATGGCTCGAGGTTCCACTTAAAACCTGAGAATACTTAATAAGCGATTCTAAATGAAGGTTCCTGTTTCATGTCTCATGTGAGTGGAGAGACATCAACTGCCACCAAAGGAGCAACACGCTAGCCGACCAGTAAGCCATGTGTCAACTTATAGATTAATAGAAATGGGTTAATTTAAGATAGAAGAGCTAGCTAGCAAGAAGCCTGCCATGGCCATAGTTTAAAAATAATATAAGCCTGTGTGTGATTATTTGGGACCGAGCAGCAGAGGGATGTGTGGGTGAGAGAGATTTGTCCTGACCGCAGGCCAGGTGGGACACAGGAAAACCTTGAGCAACGTGCGCACGCGTGTGTGTGTGTGTGTGTGTGTGTGTGTGTGTGTGTGTGTGTGTGCGCGCGCGCGCGCAGAGGCCAGAGGAAGGCATCAAGTCCTTTGGAGCTGGAGTTACTTACAGGTAACTGAACTTGGGTCATCTGCCAGAGAGTCTCTCCAGCCATGTCTTCACTTCTGTGCATCTTCCACATTCTCACTTCAAGTGGAGAGGCTTCTTATGCTTTGCTTAAGGCTGGAGAAAACAAAGGCATTTTTTTTTAAAGGATGGAGGGGTGGACTTCTAGGATAGGAAGGAGTGGTGGTCGCCTTGCAGCTCTTGGGAACAGTGGGGGTATGGGTAACATTCTATAAAGACATCTCTTAGAAGGAAGAGCTGAGTGTGGTCCAACATTGGCTACACCTGGGAGTGAGTCTCCTCCATCCAGCTCTGCCCTGGAAGCTGCACAGGTGGGACCAAAGTGAGCCTTGTCAGGGATGCAGCTGCTATCTCACTGCTAGCCACTGGGGACAAACAAGAAAACACTGGATTAGTCTAGTCTTCCTAGGGCCTCTACACTGTGTAAGATGCTGTGCACGCTAAGGCCCTGGCTTGCAGAATTCTGATGCGTGGGGTGTGGGTATGGTTTAAGTGTAGGCAGTTCAACTGGCGGCTTGGCAGACCAGTTACTCCGAATCCAAATGGAATTTGATGTAAGAATATTAAACCTTTTTGTTTGTGTGTGAGCTCTACCTCAACCCCTGGCATCTTGGCATCCATATATCCAAAGAGTCTGGAATGTTCTGGTGGAAGATTCACTTCAGCTCCCCTCCCCCATCTCTTTCCCCAAATCCACCTCTTCAAAGCCCACCAAACACAGCTCCTCCCCCGGAGAGGCTCAAGACCACTCCCACAGGGTATTTATGTTGCATCCCAGAAAATAGACATGAGGTTTTTCTGGTCTCTGGTCCCTGTGTCCTCTCCGAGGGGCTGGAGAATCACCCGGGAATGCTTTACCCATTAAACTGTGGCTTTTCTAATTCGGTCTGATTTGGTCTGATTTGGATTGCTGCGTCGTATCAGAGCACCTTTTTTAACACTTACCACCTTTTTCTGTCTTTCATGAACTCACAAAATGAGAGTTACACTTGTTTCAAGTATCCTCCGAACACCCTGCTATGGGAAGCATGTGCAGATAGATAGCTACTAGGGATCCGTCTCTGCCACTCTACCATGTTGGGATGGATAACAGACCTTGGGGATGCCCAGCAGGGCAAGGAAAGGAGGGCTCCTGGCTACAGTAGAGAGCCAGGGAGGAGGAAGCCACCCTTGTCTTCTGAGGCCCTTTTGTGGGTCGTTTCAATTTTGTTTTCATGCATCTTTGTCAACGCTTTAACTGTATATTTGCAGGAGGGTGGGGGGAGGTCCCCAAATGTGCATATTCAAAAAAAACCAAACCAAACTAACAAACAACTTCACTCCAGCAGACCATTTTATTAGCCTCAAGATGAGTCCCTGCCTGGAAAGCTCTCAGATGCCAGGAACTGCCGCCTACTTCCTACCCCAGTCAAGCTGCTTAGGGCTCGACTTGAATGGCTAATTATTGGTCACCTCACCTTCTCATCAAAGCCAAAAGATTATACTTAATGCACAACTTAAGCCGTCCCCTGGACCTCACTTGTTTGGGTCGGCAATCACGTTTTTTTTTTCTATTCCCCTCCCCACTTAGCTGAAGTTTTAGTAATTGCCCTCTGGGCTCAAAAGGGCTTCCCACTAGGCCATTGAAATGTTAAAAAGCCCCCTGACTTAGGGAAATGTTTATCTAACTCCAAGAGAAAGAACTGGGACAAATCTGTGCGGCTTTGATACCTGACAGGATGCAGATTTGTCCCAAGCAATTTCTTAACTTTCAGCTTACTAATAACTATAATCAACTCGGTGCACAGAGCGTTGGTAAGACGCGCTTTTAACACAGCAGCTAGAACTTCAGAGCAGGTAAGTAAGCCATAATGGTGATCTTTCCCACTCCGGAAACATCATGCCTACATCCCTTGGGCTTTTCAAGATGCAAGCAGGAAGTCAGTCTGTCTCTCAGGAATGAGGGAAGTCTAGGAAGACCTTGCTTTTCTTTGTTCTTCCTTAGTCCTTCCTGCCAGGACTGGAAGGTTCAGCAGAACGGGCTCAGTTCTGGATAAACCCTTAAAGGTCAGATCTGGTGACCCCTGCCCACAGGTCTCCTCATTCTGGCAGAGAGGTGGCTCAAACCAGCTGTTCCAAAACCATGACACCTAAGGGCTGTAGGCGCGGGAACAGAATGGAGCCAGGCAAATTTTATCAGGAAAAATGTTAGCCTCTCAGCTCCATTACCTAGTAACTAGTAATGAGATTTTGGAGTAACAAACTATAAGGGCAAAGATCACAATGGTTTTTGTGCTCCAGGTCCCCCTGCGCAGTATCTTGTTTGCCTGCCTGGTCAGTTGTTATTTGTGCTGAATATCACATTGTACATGATTTTGACTCATAAACTCTCCTTTTTAAAATTCATTTTTTAAATTAATTCATAAATTCTTCTGATATGACCATTTGGATTGTGCAACATCTGTGTAAAGTGGGGTTTCAGCACCAGATGTATAAAGTGAGGTCATGGCTGCTCCTTGTGGCTATGAGAGAGAGAACAGACAGAGGAATCTGGAAGAGTCCAGAGCAGGGAGAGAAGGCCGTAAACTAAACAGTCTATAGACTGAACTGAGCCATGATTGATGGATTGGGCGGAGCAAGAGAGAGGAACAAGTAGGGCGTAGCAAATGGACAAGAGAGAGAGCCCAGAGCCAAGAGCGGGACAGAATGGCAGGGTTATATAGGAATGAGAAACTGGGAGGAGTGAAGACCATGAGCTGGAGAAGTTTAGGGTAGGGGTCGGGTGAGAAGAGCTGAGAGGAGCCACAGGGACTGAGTGAGCCTTGAGGCCAGCGTGCACTTTGGTATGCTCACAGGCCCCTCATTTAACCATTTGTCCCCAAGTTTCTTTTGGAGCTGACAACATCTACCTATTCCGTGGACCCCTCCCTCTCGAAGCACCTGTACTAACCCATCCCAATGCACACTGCAAGCTTTAGGGATCTTCTTGTGTCTACTCGTCCAGTGCTGTGATTGTAGCACAGGCCTCCGTGCCCGACACCTTTATCGCCCGAGTTCTAGGGAATCAATGCAGGTCCCCACACTTGAAAGGGAAGTCCTTTACTGACAGCCATCCATCACCGAGCCCCTCATCAACCCTTACTCCATTCCTCCTCCTGCTTTTCATGGTAATGCATTCATTTTCCTGCTTCCTCCTGCAGACTCCAAATTGTTCATGTCTTGTCCACGAATCAGAATTTTGTAGCTGGAGATGAGAACAGACTGTCCCCTTACAGACTCACAATGAGGACAGTGATGGGGGTCAAAGGAGACGCGGTTAATTGTCGAGGTCATGTGATGCATTTGGCTACATACACGTACCAAGGTCTCTGTTTCTATTCTTGTCTGAAACTCTCTCCTCCTCCTCTTCTTCCTCCTCCTCCTCCTGCTCCTGCTCCCCACACTCAACCTGCTATACTTTACAATATCACTTAACTTTTAATTTTCCCAACTTTTTTTCTCAAACTTGCTCATCCAGAGTCATCCACTGTACTAACTGACTAACTTTATAGAGCCCTGGTTCTGGAGGAGACTTTGAAAGGCAAAAATTAAAAATAATAATAATAAAAAAACCCCCTTACTTAATGGAACTTACATTACCCATTGAGAAGTGAAATGATCTAAGAAATTTTCTCTGAACCTAAAGATAAAGATGTAGGATTCATTTACCAGAAATGGAGAGACTGCATGGGAGAAGGTTAAATTTTTTCATTTTTTTTTTTAATTTTTCAAATCCAAAACCGAGTTGGGTTCTGTCTCCTTTGGTTGTGTGATTCATCAGAATTCGTACTGTACAATGTTCACATTAGTTCACTGTGTGACTCACTACTAAAAATGATCAAAATTGTGGCTCTAAAAAAATTCACTTGTTCTTGATCTTTGTCAGTTTATGGCCTATGTGGGGGATGTCAAAACTGACTGTGGAGGATGGGTAGGTGTGTATCCAGCCAGCTGGGTGAGTAGCAGTGAGCCATGGAACGTACTTAGCAAGCTCCGACCCAGCACTTCTGGGAATGAGTGAGTGTCCTGAGAGAATCCGTTTATGGGTCATCCAAGATGACAAGGTTATACTGTGTGAGTTCTATATGTTCATCTGGACACACTAACTGAGAACGGCTCTTGACACGAGGACTGACACACCTATCACTGACAGGGACTGGGGCAACGTGTGCAAGACCCGAACAGGTCTAAGCCACATGGATTCCTACCACTGAGAGGGAGAAGGGAACAGGGGCTCCCATCCCTTACCCAGGAGCTATCTTCCATCAACAACCTCTTGCAAAGGAAAAACATAGTTTTCTTCAATGAAGTCTCACTAGGTACATAAACCACTGACTAGCTCTTGCTTTTAAACTCAGCCCATTTCTGTTCATCTATATGTTGCCATGTGTTCCGTGGCTTTACCTTGTGCCATTACATGCTGCTCCCTGGATGGCAGCTGGTGTCTTCTCACTCAGCCTTCCTGTTCGCAGAATTCTTCTCTCTGCTTATCCCGCCTGTACTATACTTCCTGCCTGGCTACTGGCCAATCAGCCTTTTATTTATCAACCAAATCAGAGCAACACACATTCACAGCATACAGAAAGACATCCCCAGCACTTTTTCATCCGCAACCTCTGCTTGCCTGAAAAGGTTTCTAAGTGTGTAGCATACAGTGTGTGTGGGCATGTGTATGCATGTTTGCCTGTGTGTAAGCGTGCATTGCAGCATCCATGTGTGGGTAAATAAAACATTTCATGGTTTGTTTCCACGTAGTCACGTATTTGCATGCTTTAGTGTGATGGCAAAGTCACTCTCTCAATCTCATCCAGAAAGAAAACATCATTTTATCTTGAATTTTCACTGTAAATAGAAGTTGAACATGATTTTTAAATTACCTTGTCTCTGCATGCAGCAGCACTCTCTTCAGCAGGATATATCATTTGGTTATAAAGTAAAACTCTAGACACAGGCGCGTGTTGAATCAACCTCCAAGGACTCCTTCCATTTCCACAAATGCAGTATCAGTAGCACAAGAAAGAAAATTGCTTGTAAGTGCCCAAGCTTCAACAATGTGCCTTTTCTGATGTCATGTTTAGAGGGAGAAGTGTGTCAGCATCATGTCACCATGGCCTGTTATTTAGCATAGGCTTCCTGATTCAAACATGTGCCTGTCTGGTGCCATGCTCAGCATTTTTATTTTATTTTATTATTGTGTGCACGCGCATGCGCAAGTGTCTCCTACATCCTCATAAATGTTAGCTTAGTATATTCTTCAAACAGTCTGCTGCACGAACTTCAAGCTGGCTTTAAGGCTCTGAAACCTGTTGAAACCTGTATTGTTACTTTCCCCATTTTCCGACAAAACACTTGACAGAATCCGCTTAAAGGAGAAGAATTTATTTTCGCCCGTGTTTTCAGAGGACTCAGTCCACCATGGTGGGGAAAGGTGGCACTGAGAAGCAGAGAAGGGGATTGCTTGGGATCATCTGGCTTCTATCTCTCCCTTTTCTGTTCTAGGCCCCAGCCCATGGGATGGTGTCACCAACAATCAGAGTAGGTTGTCCCCTGTCAGCTAAATGTCTCTAGTGAAACCTTCACAGCCAAATCCATGAGTGCGCTGCATTGTCTCCTAGGTGATTCTAACTCAGTCAGGTGAATGAGGTTTGGCCATCATGAAACCCAAACACCCTTATTACTTAGCTATTCATACATCCTTAGGGGCCAAGTAGGATGCGAGACGCATTTTGCTCTGGGGGCAGAACAAAGAAACAGAGAGGATCATGGGCAATTTGGGGAAGGTTGGGTGGAAAGCATGTCCTCAGTAATTGGCCTTGAATCTGACTTTGAATATAAGCAGTTGTTTAATATTTTGGATATGGTCTTGGATTTGGGGTTATCAGAAGGTCTGTGTTTATAATGGTTCTTCTGCTACTCCCTGGGTGGGTACCATCAAACAGTCTGTCGTCTTAACCCTCTCTATAATCATTTTCCTCTGGGGAATAAAGGAAACAGTACTCTATCTTTCTTATACTCGTTTAAAGTGTTAAGTGAGGTAAAGCGTTAGGGCCGTAGCTGACGTGAGTAAGTACTGTAATTGTTGGACTTGTTATCAGCTCTCTCACATTCTGCCCACTGTACTCATGTTGGCGTATTATTTATGATGACATTTGACATCAACGAACAGAAAACCAAACAAAAAGGAGCTGAAGTAAGAGACAATATTGACAGTAGCATGAAGTCTTGAGGGAGGTTTCAGGTTGGTGATTCGGTGGCTCGTTGCTGTGGTCTGAACATGAAATGTCTCCAGTAGGCTCATGTGTTTGAACACTGGGCCCCCAGCTGGTGACACTGTTGGGAAAGGTGTCGAACCTGTCAGGAGATGGAGCCTTCCTGGAGGAAGTGGATCTCTAGGGATGGGCTTTGATATTCTATTAAAAACTTTTTCTGTGTCTTTGACCCGTGTTTCTTCTCCCTTCTCTGTAACTATTGTTCATAGGTTTGCTCTTTTCACAGTATCCCAAGTCTCCTGGATGTTTCATGCCTGGGTTTGAAAAGATTTAGCATGTTCTTTGTCTGAGCTGGCTGTTTCTTCTACCTTGTCTTTGAGACCTGAAAGTCTTTCTTCCATGTCTTTTAATCTGTTGATGAGGCTTACCTCGGAGGATTTTCTTTGACATCCTAAGTCATCCTAAGTTTATTTCTTTTTGGATTCTCTTTGGTGGTTCTATTTCTTCATTACATTCTAATTGCATGTCTTGAAAGGTTTGCATTGTTTCATTCAACTGTGTTTTCACAGTCTTCGTTCAGACATTTACTCACAGCCTCTTTAAGGTCCTTCAACATATTCCTAATGGCCATTTTGAAGTCTTTGTCTATGCTTTAGCTATGGCATTATGGTTGCTGGCTTCTGGAGGAGGCACATTGTCCTGACTGTTGATGTATAGGTTTTTGCGCTGGGCTCTAGGCGTTTGGAGTTATGATGTCTGAGGTGTTTCTTGGTGTCAATATCTGGTCTTGTTTTTGCTGGGTGGGGGTTTCGTTCTTTTGTTGCTGTTGCCCAGTCTGGATCTTAAGAAAGTATGGTGCAGGTTGGCAGGTGTCACAAAGGAGAGGAGCTGTGCTCTGAGGAAAGGCTGAGAGGGGCAGCAGGTAAAAGCTGGGGTTACCCTGGGTCTACACCAAGGGGCAGACTGCCCAGGGGATGGAGGTGGGTTGGGAGGAGGGGCTTCTGCAAATAAGCTGCTGCAGGACACAGAGTAAGTCTGGAGAGACTAGAACAGAGGATGGGAAGGAGAGTGAAAGTCATCCCTCTGCATCCCAGCCCAGTGTGGCCACTGAAGGTCTTTCGTAGAAAGTGTTCTTATGGCTGAGTGGTGACACAAAGGGATGGAGATGGGTTAGCGTGGACAACTGAGACAGGAAGCAAGAAAGCTAGGGGGACCATGGGTCCTTACCAAGAAGTGGAGTCCCCAGGAAATGGAGTGGGGGCTGGGAAGAGGGGCTCCTGCAGGCAGGCTGCAACAAGACTAAGAGAAAGTAGGCTTTGAGGTTTCATAGCAGCCCCATTCCCTGTTTGTTCCTTGCTTCCCGAGTATGAATGCAGTGTGACCAGCCAGCTTCCTGCTTCTGCCTCCATGCCTACCATGTCTTCCTCAACAAGATGGACTCTATGTCTCCGGAACTATAAGCCAAAATAAGCCCGTTCTACCTTAAATTATTTGAGAGAGAGAGAGACAGAGAGAGACAGAGAGAGACAGAGAGAGACAGAGACACAGACAGAGAGAGACAGAGAGAGACAGAGAGAGACAGAGAGAGATTGTGTATGTGTTTGTCTTGTCCTATGTTAGTTCTTCTGAGGGGTAAGCTATAGACTCTTCTATACCCAACTGTTTGTTCTTCTTCAATAATGTCATCAGCATTCATGGTCTTGCTTCCTGCTCCCATGGTGATAGCCCTCAGATTTCATTGTCTACTTCTGAGCTCTTTCTGAGATTCAGATATACATATTCCACTTCTTGTATTTGTCTGTCCTATACAAATCTCAAGTTAAAAATAAGCAAACTTCTCTAGAAGCTGACACAAACATCAAGGAAGAAAAGCATATAGCTTTGCCTTGTACAGCTTCTAGAAACAGCTCTAATCAGTTGTCTTGTCTCTGTTTCTGACACATTTCATTTCTCTGGTCACTGCCTTATGAAACTAACCACTTCCAATACTTCTTCTCTGCTCTCTGATTATCAAGTAACTAGTTTCCTTTGCACTATAGTTATTCTTTTGTTGTGTGTTTTTTTTTCAAGACAAGGTTTCCCTGTATAACCCCAGCTGTCCTGGAACTTGCTCTGTAGATCAGGCTAGCCTTGAACTCAGAGATCCATCTGCCTCTGCCTCTGCCTCTGCCTCTCAAGTGCTAGAATTAAAGGCTCATGCCACCATACCTGGCTTGCATAGTAGTTCTTACACTGTGTCCCGATGTGAATATAATTAGCAAGGTTGGAACTTACTGCCTACCTTCTGTCCTCATAGTCCTTGTGGCTGCTCTGGTAAGGCATGGCAGTGCTCTGGGACGTGCCGTGCTCTTTCCCCTATCTCAGCCATGAAAAGCTAGAAGTTTATAAAAAAAAAATTAACTCTTCACATGAGCCAGTAGTCAGTGAGATGGGTCCAGAGGCTAGAGGCCTTGCTAATGGAATTACTGAACTCCAGTTAATAGACAAGATGCTCAATAATTGTGACTATTCCCTGATTCAGACTGCCTTCCTGTGAAACAAAAGAGAAACCCTTGACTTCATGCAACCTCAAACTTCAGAGTAGACATCTTTGAAACCCAGAAGAGTCTCTAAGGGTGTAAGAGAGGGGACTGCAGTCTTTTTCGAGGCCCACAAGACTGAAAACAAAGCCCTGGCACCAATCTCCCTCAATAAATGCCTCAATATTTTTCAACTGAAGTGGGAGTTGCATTTCCTCCCAAGGAGTTCACTGGCCCCAAGAGTACCACAGGAGGGTAGACCCTTGAGTCTGGAAGGAAATGGCCTTCCTGTGACAGGCTCAATTAAGCCACAATCTGTGACCAATTATTTACAAGGTCAATCAGGTACAGGCAGCTGGGTACTGAGAGCTGAGTAGGAATAGAAAGTTAGTTAACTCTTGGCTGTCTAAAACTTTAATTCAATTTGTACATATAGAGTCCCCTTTAAAACTCAAATGGATCTGACTGGAGGCCCCGTATCTGGGCATATAAAAATACTGCGCAGAAATACATCCTCTGAGAAGTTGTCAGAGGCATCTTGAAGATCTTGAGTCTTTGCGTTCATGCCTGTTCATGGCATGTGATCAGGGAAGTCTCTGTGACCCAGGGACCAGTGTCTACTGTTCATTTTCCTCATACAAGGACATCTCTTATGGAGGCTCACAATTTCTTCTACCCTTAAGTTGTCACTAACTGGTGACATATATTTGTAATTTTTATGTAAATATTTCTCTCCGCTAAGAATGAAACATGTTCAGAACAGTATGGTCACAGACTATGCAAATATCTTCAGGAAGATGAGATTTTTATCCTTGACCTTGGCCGTGATTTTTTAACCTGCATTCCTCAGAGTCATCTACATTCCATGGATTTTTCCCCAACACCTGATATCAGAAAATAAGTTAAAGAGCTAAAGAAATGGTGGATTAGTTTGAATCCAACAATTGGGTAGATAATTTGGAGGGATACGAAATATTTTTATGCACTCTGTGAAGCCCTAACGTGAGGACTTCAGGATGATCATATCTGGAGAATGAGATGTTCTGGTACCTGATGTTATGGGGACTGTCAAGGCCACTGAGATCTCCTGCTAAGGAATCCATAGCTCTTTCTCCATGAAAGTCCTGGAGAGAAGCTCGAACGCATAAATAAAATAGTTAAAGAAGCAAAATCAGATGTCAAACCCACTGATGTTCCCTATCCTGCCTTACAGGTATTTAGTGGGCCATGTGTATCAGACATTACTGAAAGATGGAAAGGTTGTCCATCTTTCCTAGTAAAGTTACCATTTTCCTAGTAAAATCCAATTTACTAGGGCTGGAGTACAGCTCAGTAGTTAAGAGCATGCCTCGTTCTTACAGAGGACCTGAATTTATTTCCCAGGACCCTTACAACTTCCTGTAAGTCTACCTGAGGGAAATACAGCAATTCTGGTCAGATCTGAGGGCATCAACACTCAGGCACACTCAGGCGTGCGTGCACACACGTACACACACACACACACACACACACACACACACACTCACACCACACCACACCATACACAATTAAAATAAATAAAATGAACATTTTAAAAAATTCAATTTACTGTTTTATGACTAATTCATTTTGTCATTGAAAAGCATATAAAGTGAGAAACTTCAGCATCTTAGGCATGGCAAAATGTTTTTTGAAAGTATAGTAAAGAGGGCTGGAGAGATTGCTGAGCAGCTAAGAGCGCTGTCTGCTCTTCCAGAGGACCCAGGTTCAATTTCCAGTGCCCACATGGTAGCTAACAACTATTTGTAACTCCAAGATCTGACACTCTCACACAGACATACATGCAGGCTAAACACCAATGTACATCAAATAAAAATAAATAAATAAATAATTTAAAAATGTGTAGTAAAGATTCCTGTAAAGAACTGATGTAGAGTTACATAACTAACAAAACTCTAGGATGGGCTTATAAGGATGGGACAGGATAGAGAAGGGGCCTGTATTCAACAAGAAAGCATTAAGATAAATAAATTAAAATAAATTCACACCTTGGACCCATTCTGGTGACATCCAGAAAAGCAAGAAGAAAATGAAGATCTTATAGTTTTTTAGGTGGAAGAGAGGGGGCAGAAGAAAGGCAATTAGAAAATCCAGGAAAACAAATGCTACATAAGAAAGTCAAGTTCAAACAAGGGCAGCCAGGTTTTGTGCCTCTGAATGCTCAGCTGATTTCTCCTTCAGACAGGTGGACTTATACTTCGTGCTTGACAGCCCCAATCGTAGTACTTGACATTATGGTGAACAATATTGAATTTACCATAATATTGTGAGCATTGTTGCTGTGATATTCAGAAGGAGAGAGGTTAGGCTACACACTAGCCCTCCTCTCAGTGAGTGTTTCTAAGTAAAGTTGACTTCTTACATACACCAAATGCCCATTACAGCCTCTCTTCATTTGAGAACCTGATAGCTTTCAGAGCATTGTCAGCCTCATGGCTGGGAGCTACAAATACTAACCTACACTTCTCCCAGCTACTCCTGAGCTCCACAAGGTGTGTGTGTGTGTGTGTGTGTGTGTGTGTGTGTGTGTCTGTCTGTCTGTCTGTCTGTCTGTCTGTGTTTCCCACAGGTGGCACCTTAGGGATGGGAACATAGCTATTTGGTGAGCAGAACTACCCCCACTGTCTACTTTTTTGATATTTAAATAATCAGTACCATACTTCCCCATATGCCGAATACATTCATCCATCCCTTCTCTAAGACAGTCAAGGTGAAATCCCAAATAGCGACACAGCCTTCATGTCTAAGGGCAAAGACAAGACCTCAGAGTGACAGGAGACAGTCCCCGGTATCAGGCTCTTCTTGAGCCAAAGCTGCAGGAGCAAAGAGTGAATCTGTCTACACGTCCGACATTGAACGTGCAGTGTGGAACATTGACAGGGGGCATGGAAAATGCTTTGGGAAAGGTGGAACATGGGAGACACACACTGTCACCCTTTGCATAGGCAGATGTCCAGGAGAGGGAAGTACTCCTCTGTGGGCCTTGTTTCCACCCCCCTGAAGATAACTCCTTAGACACTGACCTTTGCCTTCATCCTTTTCCTCAGGGAAGTCTTTCTAATATAGTCCTTGTCTACCTCTGGAGAAAGAATCATCAAGCATGTCCTCCATAGGCCTCAAAAACTTTGTCTCCCTGTTTCTGCTCAAGCAGGAAGGATGGGGAAGAGGGAAGGACAGTTTTAAATTCCAAACATCTTTTACACTCTCCTCTATTGGCAGCACAACACTTCAAAAAATGTTATGTCCTATCTAATGATTATCAAAGAATTTCTATCCTGTTTTGAAGGATGCCCCTCTATGAAGATTTACCTATTACGCTTTGCCTCTATCAGACATTCATTGGAGAATCAGCACCCATAACCTCTCCTCCATGGGTGATTCTGTTCAATTGAAAGGATTTCCTGGATACGATCTTAATAGTTTGAGAACTTTTAATCATCTCCATTCAGCAGTCTGGACTTTCTTATTCAAAGGAATATACCTCCTCCCACAGAGGGGAAAAGCAGAAAATTGGGTAACTGACAATATAATTCAACACGATTTCTTAGCTTCAGATTGAAATGCTAAAACACGCACAGGAAACAGTTTACAGTGTACAACAGAATGACTGAAATCTCAATCACATGAGGAGAGGAACAGCTGGCAAAGGCAGCTGAGAGTTTGTGTGATGCTTATCTGCTGCCCCGGAAGTCCCGCCTCCTGGGCCTGTGGCTGAGCTTGCTTCCTGTGTTCATGGATTATGTACTGTATGTTCTGCTTCAGGACAGTCCTGAGAGTGGAAGTCGGTATTGTCCATAGCTCCATTTGGGAAAACAAATGCAGAATCGCCTAAGAAACCACCGTCTGATTCCCTACTCCAGTTGCCTGCTTCACTCGGGGTCCCAATCACTTTGTTGGAAGGGTGTGGATTTGTTGCAGAAAACCCAGCTCCCCGCTCCATGCCTGTCATGATTTGACTACATAAGTGAAGAGTTGCCAGTCAAAATGTCTGCCAAGACCCATGGTTGAAATTGATTTCAAACAGAGAAACAATTTCAGTGCTATTGCCAACATTCTGATTTCCTTTTGGGATTTTGTAACTAGATTCCTGTAGAAGAATGTGAGAAGGTCTGAGAAATCTCATCACAGGCTCCTAATAACTCAGTTAAGAACTAGGCCTCAATTCCTGCTTCTTGAAACTCAGCAGGCAGTTTCTGAGGAAGCCATGAACAAGGGCAATCAATCACCAGTGCCCCCGACAGCAAGGATGGGAAGAACTATAGGTACTAGGTCAGCCAGCCTCCACAATAGCTCAAGGTAATAACCAAATAAGGACAGAGCCTGGGACCTGTCCAGGCTTGCCCCCAAATGGAAAAACTGAAGCCTTAACCAACCCCTGCTAGCCCTAGTCAATTAGAACATACTAATGTGATTGCCACTTGTGTAAGCCAATCCTATCTGAGATGACCTAATTGTCCCTGAAACTCACCTTAGCTCTTCTTCAAGGGAGCCTGCAAGCTTCTCTCTGGGTCACCATTTTGCCTTTGAGTAGGATTTGTGGCCCCAGCATGCTGATACCTTTATTTTCACTTGAGATAATAAATGCTCTTGCAGATTGCATACGTGGATGGTGGTCTTTTGTAGGACTTCTCCAGAACCCTAACAGAATGAACTCTAGATGCCATTGTTTTGAGATGCTTTCACTCACTCATCAAATGTACTAGACAGGTTTTACTAGCCAGGCCCCTTACAGGATGCTAGGACTCCACAGTGATCTTTCCATACCAGCCAAGTTCAGACCCCAGATACAGGAAGTTCTCATACATCTCCACCTTTTTTCCCTATATGAGATTATTAGAATCTTGAATGCACAGCATACTTCCTCATGCATTGTATTTTTCTTAGAACCTATCATGGTGAATGGAAGAAATTTCCGAAATATTTTTCCCCTGGAAGATACTATCATAATCCACTTTGGGACACAGCAAGTCTTCAATGATTATTAATTGAATACATGTTTATTGTGTGAGCTATTTCTTAAATTCCATTCCCTTGGTGAATCCAAGTTCACTTCCTCACCCAAACAGGAATACTGTACAACTTGAAGAAGTCAAATTTTGTTTATTTCTGATTTTTTTCTTCTGTTGCTGAGCTAAAACATGGACCAAAACCAACATTTTGGTTTGGGGGAAGAAACGGTTTATTTAAGTTTACAGATTACAGACCATCATCAAGGCTAAGCCAGGACAAGAGATACAGATACCGATCTGGAGGCAGGAACCAGAGCAGAAAGCACAGATGAAATCTTACTGGCTGGCTTTCCTCACTCCCTCAGCTAGCTGCCTTTTTTCAAGTAGCCAGCAACACCTGTTTGGGGATGCCATCCCCTGCCATAGGCCGGGCCCTCGCACATCAGTTAAAAACCAAGACAATGGCGCACAGACATGCCCACCAGTTAATCTGATGGAGGCAGTTCTTCAGCTGGTGTCTCTCTTTCCCACAAGTTAATCTGATGGAGGCAATTCTTCAGTTGGGGTCTCTATTTCCCAGTGTGTCAAGTTGACAGCTGAAGGTAACTATGGCAGGGCTGAAGTGAATTCCTCCCATGAAGCCATGCTGTCTCAGTAGCCTTACAACACAGGGAGGCATATCTACCAGTCTGATCAGAAAAGAATATTCTGGAAGTTCCTTTAAGTCTTTCAGGATGTCGGTTAAGAATCCATCAGAACAGAGTCATGCAGTATTTATGAAACTGTCAACTCGAGGGACACATCTGCTCATTTTTTTTCACTCCAAAATTACTTTGCTTAACAGAAGGACCCAAATTTGGCTTATCCTGTCATGATTTAAATGGTCTGCATCTCATTAGTGTTACTAGCATTTACTTAATAAAATCAAATCAGAACAGCATTTAATTTAGTTTTAATAGGATAGTTAATGCATGTTAACGAAATATCAATTGATTATTAAAATGGAGAGTGCTGAGGTGTAACAGATATGTGAGATATTAATCTTGTTGCTGTGCCATTAATTCAGAATTACATAAGCAATAAATGTCTAATTGGGTTCTTACTAGTGATGGGTTGTAAGCATTTATTGGGATTCAATAAGATGGATGTGATAGACTTGTGCTAAGGACCACACTGTAATTAACCCTTTCGCTCCTATTTTCATCCATGTTTGCATTTTTTCCCCCTACAGGATGCGACACTAGTGGGAGAGAGGCAAAGCGAGGACAAGAGAATGTGAGTACAGTATTTAAGACAATCCCAGACTGGTCCGTAACCAGTGCCTGATGGGTTTGGCTATGGGGACGCGAAATAAGGAACCCACTAAGAACTCTTTTTCTTAGAGACATTTGCAGATTCAGCAATAGAGACAGGCCATTTGAGTAACACAAAATGAAAAGGGGTCCAGGATCCATCCTATTTCACCTGAGAAAAGAAGAGAATCCCTGACATGATATGATCTTAAGGGTCCTCCTTACTCCAAAATCTTGATACTACTCTCTGCTTAAAACTTATTTAATTGTTCATCTGGACTCAAGATATTATTTAGTGCAGCTTGATTCCTGGTTTATACAGGATAGCCATAAACTCTGGAAACAAACAATTTTAAAGATAGCTCTATAACTGATATAGGAATGCATGACCCACTCAATGATATTCCATGATAGGCCTGTCATGCTAAAATCACATAGCTCATTGTTCTACACACAAGAGAAGTATATTGTTGATGCACTATTCCCATAAACCCACATACATGGGGGCTGGCAAACAGCTTCATGAGTAAAAGTACATCCCAAGCCTGAGGGTTTGCATTTGACCCCCGAACTCATGTGGAAGGTAAAACACCAACTGTTGTGAAATACTATTTTAACTGGGCAAAGATGTGTTACATTTGTTTATACTGCAGAATATTCCTTTAACTGTATAAAGGTGTGTCACATTTGTTTATGATGCATTTGTTGAATGATGTAAAGATATGTGTTTAACTAGGTAAAGATGTGTTGCATTTGTTTCGCCTTGCCTGTCTGAGGCACCTGATTGGACTAATAAAAAGCTGAACGGTCAATAGCTAGGCAGGAGAGGGATAGGCAGGGCTGGTGGGCAGAGAGAATAAGTAGGAGGAGGAATCTAGGCTCAAGAGAGGAGAAGAATGAGAGAAGAACAGAGAGAATGAGGGAGAAAGAAAGGGAGACACCGGGGGTCAGCCAGCCAGGCAGCCTCCAGCCAGCTGGATACAGGAAGCCAGGAAAGGAAGATATACAGAAGGAAGAAAGGTAAAAAGCCCCGGGCAAAAGGTGGTTAAAGAGAAACAGGTTAATTTTAAGTAAGAGCTAGCCAGAAATGAGCCCAAGCTAGGCCAAGCTTTTATAACTAACAATAATTCTCCATGTCATGATTTGGGAGCTGGTTGGTGTCCTGAAAAAAAAAAAAAAAAAGCCTGGTACAATTCACATGCATGAGGGCTGGCAAGATGGCCCAGTGGGTAGTCGTGCTTCCCAAGCCTGAAGATTTGTATTTGAACCGTGGAACTCATGTGGAAGGTTAAAAAACCAACTTTGGAAAGTTATTCTCTGATCTCTGCACTCACACTGTGGCACACACTTATAACCATACACACACACACACACACACACACACACACACACACACACACACATTTTACCAACACAAATACGTATAATAAACATATATGGGTGTGTACGAAAATATTTTTTAAATCCTTGAGCAAGTGTGATGTATTGCCCAATTTGTGCTTATTTTCACTGAACGAAGCTGTGCTTTTGGAAGCCTCTGACGAACTAATTAAGATAGTTCAGTCAGAAAATGACAACTTATCCATCTTACCAGGTCTTCAGGTCACTTCATCCAGGTTAGACAGTGTCTCACACAGGTGTAAACGAGCCACACTAGTCACCTGGTATAGAAGAGACTTTGGCTTGCTCTCAGACACCTGAGTATTTGAGGTCTGTGTTCTGTTCCTAACTGTGAGGACTTCTATAGTTTATTTAACCCAGTGCTTCTCACCCTTCCTAATGCTGGGACCCTTTAATACAGTTCCTCATGTTGTGATGACCCCCAACCATACAATTATTTTCATTGCTACTTCATAACTATAATTTTGCTATTGTTATGAGTTGTAATGTAAATATCTGATATGCAACCCCCGTGAAAAGGTCGCTCAACCCCCAATGGGGTCATGACCCACAGGTTGAGAACCACTGGTTTAGGTACCATAGTGTTATTGGGAGATGAAATGAGATTATACACATGAAGTGCACAATGTCTTCAATTGTTGTCTAAATCAAATATCAGTAGCTTCGTCCTTCTCTTTACCCCCTTCTATCGGATGATAGAGATAGAGTGCCATCCTTTAACTTTTTAATATTTATGCATTTATTGTGTGTTGCAGGGCTGTGCATGTGTGCTGCATCACAGTCATGCAGGTCAGAGCAGCACTCTCGGGAATCAGTTCTTCCTTTCCATCCTGTTGGCCCTGGGAATCCAATGTAGGTTGTCGAGCTTCACCCATTGAGCCATCTCAGCATCCATAGAACGCCAATTCTTAACCGCGGGTGGGGCTCAGGACACTGGGTACCCGAGACAGAGAATGGAGGAAGAGCACAGAGCCAAGAACACAGCATGTGGCAGAGCACCGAGAGCATAATTCCTTTCTGTTCTCATGCTGGGCCCAGCTCAGCATCCACGGATGCCCAGTTGAGTGCTCTGGGTGCTCTCAGAAGGTGTTGCGGGTGTTCTCTGCAGGTGTTGAAGGTGTTGTAGGTGCCCTCTGCATGTGTTGAAAGTGTTGTAGGTGCCCTCTGCATGTGTTGAAGGTGTTATAGGTACCCTCTGCATGGGTCGCAGGTGCTCTCTGCATGTGTTGAAGGTGTTAGGTGCCCTCTGCAGGTATTGCAGATGTTGTAGGTACCCTCTGCATGTGCTGAAGATGTTGCAGGTGTCCTCTGTATGTGTTGCAGGTGCCCTCTGCAGGTGTTGCAGGTGACCTCTGTATGTGTTGTAGATGTTGCAGGTGCCCTCTGCAGGTATTGCAGGTGACCTCTGTATGTGTTGCAGGTGCCCTCTGCAGGTGTTGCAGGTGACCTCTGTATGTGTTGCAGGTGTTCTCTGCAGGTGTTGCAGGTGTTTTCTCAGGTGTCGCAGGTGCCCTCTGCAGGTGTTGCAGATGCTCTCTGCAGAAGTTGCAGGTGCCCTCTGCAGGAGTTGCAGGTGCCCTCTGCAGGTGCTGCAGGTGTTCTCTGCAGGTGTTGCAGGTGCTCTCCAGAGGATTTGCTGGCACCATGCTGCTGTGTTCATAGCAGTTCTTGGAGAAACTTCTTACTGTACTGGAGCTCTTCTGCCCACACCTTGCATTTCTGGGTTCAGCAATATTGAGATTTTATGCATGATTTTATCCTTGGCTCAGCTTTATATAGTTGTCTGTGTCTTCCTCATTCATTCAGTATTTTGTTTGAGGACTGTTGTGTAGCTGTCTCCTGCAAAGTGAAACATTCCCTCCTGAAG
>CABHPP010128407.1:2427-28253 GCA_902168425.1 Peromyscus attwateri | reverse complement strand
GCCCAGAGTCCTTCCAAGTCTTGGTGCCCCTCTCTCGAGGAAAACTGTCTCTTGTCCCCATAAATGGATACCCTTTGGCTCTAGCCAAGCAAGGCTGCTGCTTGCTTTGCTCTTTTTATTTGCCAAGAATTTATTGGAGCCCATAAAACAAATTTCTGTAGCTGGGGAAACCGTGCCCTCTTTGTTTGTCGTTATTGTTGTTTTTAATCTAGGCAGCTATCCAGAAGTTTGCAGCCCGAGCAAGCCGCTAGCCTCTGCCTGCTAGCTTTATTTGGCCTGGACACAGCAAACAAATGGCGGTGCTTTCTGTTACATTATACAGTCAAGGTTCCCAGCCTTTGGTGTTTGCTTTATCGCCGTCAAAATAAAATCCTAAGAAAGGGGCGAGCTAAAACAGCAAAGCCGGGGATGTACAAAGCTGTTCTTTGTCAGGCAGTAAAAACATTAATAAAAGCAAATTTATCTTCATAACCACACCGTGTCTGGGTAAATAGAAGATGTGTTTGTCCCATTTAGGGATGGCTGTTCTGACACAGGTCAGGGCCCATCCTGTTCTAAGATCACGCACTGAGACATCACAAATCAGCAAGAAGTGGGTGAGCCAGTATCCCTGTTACAGAGGCAGAATGCTTCCTCTCTACACCTGCTCCCTGCCTACAGGATGGTGGGGGTTCATTTAATTTTGTAGCATAATACTTCCCATGAAAGCAACAATCAAAAAATGTGACAATGCCTTGTTCACTTTACAACTATTAATATTTATCCCGGATGCTATCATATGTTCCATGTTGATCTGAGATGTTGTTTTAGTTCATCATAGGAAAAGTGGGCAACAGGGAAGAAAATGAACGGCATTTTAGTAGTAATCCAGGATTACTTTTGTAGCGTAACGCATCCTTTGAAAATATAACTCATCTGTAACAACGACACACATGTACCCATTCTCAACTGGCAAAGAAGATTAGGCAGAGGCAACCATTAGAGGTTTCAGTGTCTAGAAAGAAGCAAAGACAAGATAATAGACCATGTCCTATCTCTCCCTTCATTGCCTCCACTTGCCAAAGAAGTTGGCCCTGTAATCCCTGAGAAATACCAGTTCCTAAGAAGGGCCAATGGAGGCAGGCAGCCACTGGTCACTGTGTCCTTCTCCTACCCAGCACAGTGCCAGGAACTTTCTGTGTGATCACTGCTCTGTGGTGGCTGCGTGCATCTGACTGGGTGCCAAGATTGACCGTCTGTATCAGGAAACCGACAGGACTAGAAAAGAGCAAAGGGAACCTTTTTCCTCTTTGTCTACAAATTCTATTTTAAATTAAGACAAAAGCATTCTTATCAGGAATTCCTTAACCTGCCTGTTGCAGAATGTCTCTGGTCATCAGCTCACACCCGAAAGCTTCCACTGTCTGCAGTTTGCACAACCCCCTGGGCACATAAATGCTATCCCACTTTAGTGCGCTTTTATCAGTAAGCAGATGCTTGACAGCTTTCTGGCATGTCAGCTGAGGCCAGCCAAGGGATGGGACGCACTAGTTAATGCGATGTCATTCCACAGTATGCTCAGGTTGTCACCTAAAACCCTGCAGGGTCATTGGATGGAGAGAGTCGGGGAGACTGGGAAAGTGGTGATGAGAGAGGAAAGGAATCATACCTGTTCCCAAGACACACTACCTGTCCTCCAGGGGAGGGGACACGACAGTTTCAGACACTCAACACCCCTTTTGGCAGTTGGGATTTCTAAGGGGCAGAAGTTATGCACCAGCACTGAGCTCTCCCAATCTTTGTGCGCTGTGAGGGCCCATTTCAATAAAACTCACATTTATTGCCGGCTCTTTCATGCTGTTCATTGATATCTCCAATACTTAGAGTAAAGTCAACTTCAGGGAAACATTGTGACCTCCAGGAGGTTACTCATCCTCTCAACTTCCAGTAAGACAATTGCCATTTGCTTCTTTTCTAAAAGGCTGCTGAAGCCACAGCAATGTGTGTATGTGTGCCCATGTGCATGTATGTGTGCGTGCATTTGAATAAGGACATCTGTCTCCCAGATTCAAGGTCCTCTGCATGGCCTCTGACACCTCATTTCATCACAGCAGCGTCCCACTTTGTCCCACAAGTGAAGGAGAAAACAGTTCCAAGAATTCCAAAGGTGACCATGAAGGAGCTGTTTTCGGTCAGCTGTCCCAGATCAACACTTCTTCAAACTGAGACCTGCCAAGCCATGGCTGTGCCTCCCAGTTAGGCAGGGAGCCACCCAAAGCACAGGAGGCAGGTGTGTACAGCTCTCCAGAAGCTGACGGGACCACCATGAGATGCAAGTTCAAGACACTGAAGTTGAGACATCTGTCACCCCAGGACAGTTCCACTCAAGTTAGAGGACTCTGCCAATCTCAGTCCAGCACAGTTATAGAAACAGTGTTTGTACACATTAGAGAGACTCGCAGTCTGAAGGAAATGTTGCATGTTCCTGAGGTGTTTTGTGAATATATTTCCATCTCACAGAGTAAGACGTCAGGCTTATAGCATAATTAAAGTTCTATTTACCCTTAAATCTGAAAGACCATTACAATTGCAGTAATTTCCACATCTGAAGCCTCAAAAACGATTGGCTTATTTGTAAGCTTTCCCATCCTTTCCATCAATAACTCCAGAAATGTATTTTGCAAGGAACTCACACACATGGTGAAAATATATGTGCAAGGCTATGTGTGTGTAGATACGTGTAATGTGCTATCTGTCCACACATACACATTCAGAGATGTTTATTACAGTACTATCTATACAACCGTCAATACCTATATATTCTCCATTAGAAAAATATTGAATCATAGTTAACTCTTTCAACTGAATTATCTTCAAGTATTAGAAATAATGCACTTAAAATCGCAGTATGCTTTCCGTGAATATTATTTTCCATTTTCACTAGTTTTTTTAATTAGCAAACAAATAATAGGTTTCATTATGGAGTTTTCATACATACATTGTCATCCTTGTTCATCCTTCCCCTCATTACTCTCCCCCACCCCAGCCCTGCTCCTTCCTGCTTATCCCCTTCCTCCTCAGATTGTTCCCACTCTCCCTGCGTGTCACCTGCGTGTCACCTGCGTGTCACCTGCATTCCACTGCCTCGTTTCCCCCCTTCCCCACCAAGACCTCTTTTCAGCCTCTCGTGGTCCTCTCTCTAGTTTCAGACTCACACAACCCCCAATACACACGGGCATATGTACACATGTGTAAAAATTAAAATATGTCAAATGCATATGAGAGAAAACTTGAAGTAATTGTTGTTCTGAATTGCTTTGCTTAATATAATCATTTCCAGTTCTCCAGTTCCACACACTTTTTGGCAAATGTCATAACTTCAGTTTCCTTTGTGACTGAATAAAATTTCAGGGTGTGTATTACCACATTTTCTTTATCCTTTCATTTGCTGATAGAAATTAGACTGGTTCTACTTCTTGGCTATCGAGAATAGTGCATCAATGGACATGGACGTACAAGAATCCCTGCAGTAGGGCTGAGAACCCTGTGTATATACCCAGAAGTAAGGCTGAGTCAAATGGTGTTTTTATTTCTATTTGCTTGTTTTCCGTGCAGTCTGGAGGATGATCTATGATAGTCATGCTCTTGATTTTGAATGTGTGAGCTTATTAAGTATACAGCAAGCAAAAGTGAAAGAATAAACAGCACATAGGTGGACAGCACAGCATCATCAGGTTGGGCACTTAAATCATCCCACAGAAATTAGCTGAGAAAGGTCTACAAACAAGCAATCAGCTGGAGTTTTCCATCCCGGGGTCCAGGCAGAGCAGAGCAGCCTCTCAGGTGAGGCTTCCCAGTGAAAGAACAAGTAGGAGCAGATAGTGACAACATCGTCAGATTGGCCACGCTCAGCATGCCGTAGGAACCTACTGGGGAGGCTGAAGAAGTCAGCTGGGGTTCCCTGTTGAACGTGCCGGGGATGAGCTTCACGTTGCTAGCTTCCGGCTTCTTCCCACTGTAGGTACTTTTCTATCATGGGGCAATACTTTATTCTGTAGGAAATGGTTTGACCTCTTGAAAATGCCTTACTTTCCAGCTGTTCTCAAGGACGTAATGTTTTCAACCCTTGCTGTATTATCTTCCCTCCCTGTCACAGACTTAGGGGAACCAGTGCAACCTCAGATACAAGGGACCTTGAAGGACATTTCGTGACTCATATGCTTGAGTCTGAAATGGGAGGTAGGGGTTTCTATAACATCCCACTTCTAGAACCAGCTCCTCGGTGAGCACTGATAACTCACGACCCTTTACCAAGACAATGTGCACTACAGTTGGTTTGTTTTTGTGGTACTGGAAATTAAACCTAGGCAATTGCTAGGCAAGCACTCCACTTGGGAGCTACAGCCCAAGGCCTATTTTTAGTCCCAGGAAAAGCCTCCATATTGATTTCCATAGTGGTTGTACCAGCTTACACTTGCACCAGCATCCTCATCCTCACCACATCCTTTCCAGCATTGTATGTCGTTAGTCTCCTTGATGCTCATCACTCTGACAGGCATGATGGGATCTCAAAGCAGTTTTAATAGTTTTGCTGATGTCTAAGGATGTTGAACACTTAAAATATTTATTTTCTATTTGTCTTGTCTTTTTCTCTTGAGAATTCTGTTTGGTTCCTTGACTCATTTATTGATTAGAAGATTTGCTTTTAGGGTGCTTAATTTTTGCAGGTCTTTATGTATTCTAAATATTAAACCCCTGGCAAAGTTTGTCTCCATTCTGTAGTCTAGTCTGTTACTTCTCATAATAGGCGGCTTTGCTGAGCAGAGCTTTTTAATTTCATGCAACCCTGTTTTAAACCCTTGGGCTCTTTCCTGTGCTTTTTCAGAAAGTTCTCACCTGTGCCTGAATCTTCAAGGGCTCTCCTCAAACAGTGTTTGGGGTTTTATATTAAAGTCTTTGATTCACGTTGAATTGATTTTTGTGTAAGGTGAGAAATGTGTATCTAATCTCATTCTTCTACATGTGGATACCAGGGTCTTCCAGCACCATTTATTGAAAAGCTGTCTTTTGTCTGGCCTATACTTTTGACACATTTGTCAAACTTTACAGGGGATTTATTACTGAGTCCTGTGTTCTAATTTTTTTTTTCTTTTTGTTCTTTGACACATTCATACGTGTGTATACTGAGTTTCCCCAGCCCGGCTACCCTCTCTCATCCCTGCCCACCTCTCCTGCTGAAACCCTTCCTGCCTAGCCTCTTCATGCTTTGCTGTCTTCTCTCCCCACTGAGTTTAACTTGTGGTTACTTGCATGATCATGAATGAGGATATCATTTACGAAAACATGGGTGACTCATCAGTGGGTACACCACTGAAGAAACTGGCATCCTCTTCCCCAGCATCCACTCACTGCCTCATGATCCCTGACCCATGCATAATGAAGTAGTGATGGGTCCAACTCTGTGAAGTGAGTTCTTGAGTACTATGGACCTTTTATGTCCAATAGCCACTACTTCACAATACTCCTACCCAGCCTGTGGGTCTTACATTCTTTCCATCACCTCTTCTGTGATGTTCCCTGAACCTTGGGGAGGCTGATGCAGATGTCCTGTTTGTGATAGAGCTGAGTTCTCTATTCCATTCCACCGATCTACAGGTCTGTTTTTTGTGCTAGTACCATACAGTCTTTATCACTATGGTATATAATTTGAAGCAAGGTACTGTGGTACCTCCAGCATCATTCTTTCTGTTTACTCTTGCTTTGGCTGTTGGAAGTTTTTGTGTTTCCATGTACATTTTAAAAACATTTTTTTCTAGTCTGTGAAGACTATCATTGGAATTTCGATGGATTTGTATTGAGTCCATAGCCCACTGTTTGATAACACAGCCATTTTCACAATATTAATTCTGATGATTCGTGAACATGAAAGTCTTTTCACTTTCTAGTATTTTCTTAAATTTTTTTCCTCCAGTGTCTTTTTGTTTTGTATTGTGTTTGGAGACAGGGTTTTTGGTGTAGCCCTGGGATGGCTTCAACCTCAGAGATACGTCTGTCTCTGCTGGGATTACTGGGATTAAAGGTATGCGCCACCACACCCGGCTTTCTTGGTGTCTTAAGGTGTTCAGAGTAGATTTCCCCCACCTCCTTGGTTATGTTTTTTCCTAGCTATTTTTAAGCTCTAATAAGAGGAATATCTTTCCTACTTTCTTGACAAGTTTTTTTTTATTAGTATATGAGAAAGCTACTAATTTTCATATGTTGATTTTATATCCTTTTAATTTGCCAAAAGTATTTGTCAGATCTAACACTCTGGTAGAGTGTTCAGGCTCTTTTTAAGTATTTAGGATCAATGTCATCAGCAAATAGAAACAGTTTGAGTTATTCATAAGTTATTTATATCCCTTTTATTTCTTTCTCTTGTCTGGGTGCTCTAGCTAAGATTTCAAGCACTTTTGAGTTTGAGTAAGAGTAGAGAGAGAAAGCACAAGCGTCTCATTCAGGCTTTTACAAGAGACCCAGTTTCCTGCGCCTTGTGAAACATTGGCTGCAAATCTGTCACATGCCACATTTGTCATTTTGAGATAGCTTCCTTTTCATCCCTGTTTTCTTCAGGACTTTTACCATGAAGATACAGTAAATTTTATCAAATGTTTTTTCTGCATCTATTGAAATGATCATGTGACTTCCATCCTTACATCTATTTTTATGTTGCATTACATTTATTGAATCAAATATATTGAACCAACTTTGCATTTCTGGGATGAAACCAACTGAACCCTATTATATAATCTTCTTAACATGTTCTTGAACTCAGCCTGCAAGTATTTTGTTGAGAATTCTCGAGGTAACATTCATTCAGAAATTGATCTACAATTTGCCGTTGTTATGTCCAGACCTTGCTTCGACATAAGGGTAATGAGTTTGGCATTGCTCTTTCCTTTTCTACTTTGTAGAAGCATTTAAGAAACACCAGAGTAGTCTTCATCTCCTTGAAGTGGTTTTGGTGTGAAGTATTCTTCGTCAGATGAGATAATACCTACACCAGCTTGTTCATAGCTCCCATTTGCTTGGTAGATTGATTTCCATTCTTTAGCTCTCATCTTTTTTATGTCTTTGTCAGTGAGTTGTGTTTCTTGGAAACGACGGCTAGTTGAACCATTTTATCAATGTTTAAATATAATATTTTTATTAATTCTTTGATAATTTAATACGTGCATGCAACATATTTTAATCATATTCACCCTCACATCTCCCTCTAACTCCTCCAAAGCAACCCTTCCCAATTTTTAATTTTTTTTAATTTTTAGTAATCCAATGAGTTCAACTTGTGATGCCCATATACTTGTGGGCGTGGGGCCATTCACTGAAATTTGGTCAACCTACAGGGGTACACCCTTAGAGAAAATTGGCTCTTCTCCCACAGAAGCTATCCACTGTCAATTGCTCCTTAGCTGGGGGTGGGAGCTTGTGTGACCCTCCTGGAAATGACAGAATATTGACTGTACAGACAACCACAGCTGCTGTGAGTTCATAAATGCAGAGATCCTATTGTGTCCAGGTGACACTGTTTCCCTTGGATTCTTCCTGTAATTCTTATGATCTTTCCACCTCCTCTTCCAAGATGATCTCTGAATCTTTGGAGAAGGTGGTGTGACACAGATGTCCTATGTATGGCTCAGAACCCCACAGTGCTTATTAGCTGCATTTGACCAGTTGTGAGTTTCCACATTAACCACCATCTACCTATTCTTAATATATAATTATATAACTTAGTATTTAAATATAATATTTTATTAAGTCTCTGGGAATTACTATTTGAGTACAATGAAACTTCTCTGATGAGGCATGAAGCTGCACTAATCTATGGGTCTAGAGATATGAATTGAGAAGGCAGTTTGGTACTATATTCATTTAGCAAAATAATGATAGTATATTCATCTTAGGGCCTGTGAATTCCCCAGCAGTAGATTCTTTGCCATATTTACAGTACCAGTCATATGTTTTCTCCTGTGGAGCAGATCTTAAGTGCAAAAAGTGGTTCTACTGTAAAAAGAGAAAAAAAAAGAAATTCTGAAATTTTCAGAGAAATGGAAGGATCTGGAAAACATTATACTGAGTGGAGTGACCCACCCAAATGTCCTGTGTTCTCACTTATATGTTGATCCTAGTATCAAATCCTTAGATTTCTGTGTTACATTGGAGTACCTGTAGAATCTAGGAGAGGAAAGATCTTGGGGGGGTGTAGAACACAGATGATATGAGGGAAAGGGAAAACAGCAGGGAAGTTTTAAGTGGGATAGAGAACAGAGTGAGAAACAGAATAACTAAGTCTAAAGATGTTTGAAACAGCAATATAGAGACCTACTGTTTTATATGTGTTATCATTTTTTCATATAAAAGAGTTTATTTGGAGTTATGGGGATTATGCTCATACCAGAAGCAATGAGTTGCCAAATAAAAATCCCAGTTTAGGGTTTAGGATTCCTCCTTCAGGTTGTTGGTCTCAGGTCCCAAAGACCCTCAAAGCAATGCAGACTATTGCCAACACTCTTGGTTGCCCACCAGAACTTAATGACAAGACCCCACTGTTGAAGACACCATGCATTATGGTCATAGAGTGTCTTGGTTAGGGTTACTTTTGCTGTGATAAAACACTGTAACCATGGCAACTCTTATGAAGAAACCATTTAATTGAGGCTGTCTACAGTTGAGAGGTTTAGTCCATTATCGTCATAGCGGGAAACATGGCCGCACGCAGGCACACACGGTGCTGAAGAAGAAGTTGAGAATTCTACATCTGGATTGGCAGGCAGCAGGAAGAGAAAAACATTGGACCTGGCTTGAGCATTGGAAACCCCAAATCCCACTCTCAGTGACACACTTCCTCCAACAAGGCCACACCTATTCCAAAAGGCCACACCTCCAAGTCCCTGTCAAGTATCTCTCAACACTCCCTAATGACCAAGTATTCAAATATGTGAGCCTATGGAAGTCATTCCTATTCAACCCACCACACAGGACATGGAGAAATCAAATCAGTACTGACCGGGAAGTTTCCTCCCCACTGGTTAGCTTTTATAACACTGGAAGGTGCTGTGCAGGCTGTGGAGGGAAAAGCCACCAACAACTACTTAGCCATGACCAGAGTGGTGAAATATGCTCGTGGGCTCCATAGTGGCGTGAACATTATGGGCCTTGTTTTTAATCCGGTTAGTTAGTCTGTCTTTTAATTGGTGCCGTAGGAGGTATGTCTATATTACACTGTGTGTGTACAGGAAAGTTCTGGGCTTTCTGTGGCAGACACTCTGAGAAGGCATGGAAAGCCTGCTTGCCTGCCTGTGTTTTTGGCACCCAGCAGGAGAGGGCATCAGGTTTTTCACAGCAAACCCCCTGAAGCTCACCCTGGCAAAGGCAGAGAGGGAGAGCGCCCTATTGGGTAAGTGTCTCCCCAGTTTCAGGCTCCCATGCCACACTTCTTCTGCACAGCCTGTTCTGTTTCATCCCTCTCTCCACACCGCCTTCTCCAGCCTCTGTGTGTTGCTGCCCAGAGACCTGCACTCTCGGGCTCTTGATCATGAAAGAACTTCCCTGGCAGCTACAGTAGAGCCTAGCTGGCTAGCAGCGCAGTATGGCTGGCTGGCAGCGCAAGCATGGCTGGGTGGCAGCGCGGCATGACTGGGTGGGTAGCAACACTTTAGTGGCTTCCTTGAGGAGAAATCCCCACCGTGGTCTCTCTCTGGTGTCTGCAGCTTGCTCTCTCTCTCTCTTATGAGAAGGGTCTGTTGCTGCTTGCTCTTAGCTGTTTTTCCTCTGGTCGCACAAACGCAGACCATCTCTCTCCTCACCCGCAGGTCCCTCACACCCTGTAACAACCTCTGAAAATATTCATGATGTAGTCAATTTTATAAAAAGTAAAATTAAAAATTATATTTAAAAAACAATCTATACAGATAGGGAAAACCTGAAAGGAAGCTCTTTAATGAAATTATGGCAGAAAAATTTCTCAGCCATAGACAAAGAAATGGACATCCAAGCACAAGAGGGATTTAGGAACTTACACATGGACATGACCAGGGAGGAACCTGATCTTTCATGTCAAGATGTGAAAAAAAGCAAACAAGTGGAAAATGTCTTTACTGGAGAAAAAAAAACATGTCACAAGTAACTCTTTCTTTTAAGTATTTACTTAGTGTTATTGTGAGTGGCATAATGGGAAAATAAAGACAACTGTTTTCCCTCTTTTTATGGTAACTGTCTTTATCGTATGTTCAGTGGGAAATATATATATGCCCATGTGAAAGCTGTAGAGTTCTTGTGTAAAACTGGGGGATTTGGAGTAAAATAAACCTGCGGTAAAAATATAATGTGTACCCCCTCCCCCCCAAAAAATCTACTGGACATGTGTTTAGACTCTGCCTTGACTTCAAAAGAATCTTTGTTCTCCCCACAATTCTCTTTCACATAAGCACAGGACATTTTGGCAGTGCTGGGTGGGTCAGTAATAAAAGACTTCCTCCGGCTAACTGTGCAGTTTCCGGAAGGGCAAGCTGTGTCTATGACAGAAAAGTTTAAAGTTTCCAAGTCCGTGCATAACCAGCAAAGATCCAGTAGCTACTGTGCATCTCAGACATCAAAGGCGCCTTGTCAAATATGTCTAGTGCTACATCCTAAGAAATAACTGCAATAGTTACCACTTACTGTCTTAGCCACCTAGCCACCGTTCTATTGCTGGGAAGAGCCACCATGACTGAGGAAACTCTCAGGAAAGACAGCATTTAACTACAGAGGCTCCTGCCATTGTTATCACGGCAGGGAGCATCACAGCCACACAGTGCTGGAGGAGTAGCTAAGAGCTGTATCCTGGGGCACAGGTTGGGGGTGTGGTGGGAGGATGACACTGAACCTGGCTCGGGCTTTGGAAACCTCAAAGCCCACCCCCTACCCCCCATCCCCTACCCCCCCCCCCGCCCCAGTGACACACTTCCTTCAACAAGGCTACACCTCCTAACCCTTCTAATCCTATCAAAGAGTTCCACTCTCTGGTGACTAAACATTCAACGCATATATGAAACATATGTGAGACTATGGAAGCCATTCTTATTCAAACTCCCACACTTTCCAACCCGGGCATTGTGCTCTGCATTAGACAAGCATCCTCCCATTCAGTTCTTCCAGCAACCCCTCATAGTCTCATATTACAGGTCAAAACATGAGAGGTGTGGAGATTAATTAGCTGTACTAGGTGAAATCAAGTGACCTGTGGCTACACAACCGTCCTCCACCTTACACTCGGCCTCCTCAGTAGTCATCATGCTAGTCTGATCTTTTAACAACATTGGCACTTTCATGGCTTTCCCTAGAGAAACCAGTGATTTTTGTTAACTTGCAAGAGATGTAATATGAACTGTGAAGTTAAGACGCCATAAAACACAGCACAGATGCTCCAGGTGACATGTGTCCCAAACGGATGCTGAGAGTGGAGAGACACAAGAACCACACAGACAACAGGGAATCTGCAGAAGGAAAAGTAACAGCTGGATGTGGAAGTGTGTGTTTCACCCGAAATCCGTGGACCGTGGACTCAGTACTTTACAGTGTGATACCCAAAGCTGTGAACAAGGCAGACAGACAAACTCACCTAGAGATCAAAAGAACAGCTGCAAATAATGTAGCACAACCTGGACCAAGACAACACCCTTGAGCTAGAAGAAGTGTCACCCAGAAGGTCACCAACCCAAGGACAATCTAAAAGAGCCTTCAAGCAAAAAAAAAGTGCAGGCCGCAGTACCTGAGGGATGGGCTTGTGGCAAAGCTCCCTGTGCATCCTGAGTCTAAACACACCAGCACTCCAACATACACCTACTCCAGTGCTTTTCTCCTCAGCTCCCAACTTATCCCCGCCCACCTCCCCCAGAATAGACTCCTTCTCCACCCCCGAGCTTCACAGCTTCCCTCCCTCTGCCGCTCCCCTCCCTTCTGTCTTGGACTCTAATATGAGGACCGACTGTACTTCTCTCTAGATATAAAAGACAGAGCAGAGGCAAGCTGACAAAATAGGACAGCAAAGGGATGGGAGAGGGGTGTTGTTTAAACCTCACCTAGATGAATAGTAAGTGTCCCATCTGAGGATTGGGCACAATTACCATAGGCTCTCTCTCTCTCTCTCTCTCTCTCTCTCTCTCTCTCTCTCTCTCTCTGAAACTTGTGATACCTTTTAAACCTAAGACTAAGGACTCCCCACTCTGGAGCTCATCTCTGTTTTTGCTGGCCTTGAGAACAACCAAAAGGAATCACTTCTGTACTTTAGGATGAGGTCTGTCGAGCATAATTTTATATTCACTTACAAACTATGTTCTCTTTGGACCACAGTCTCATACAAATGAAGTCAGTTGCTCGCCTCTATGTTTCTTGGGGTGCCTAATCAGACGTGACTTCACCAACTCCTATCCCAGTGGCCCTGTGTCTTTCCACCATCTACCCTGGCTCACCTAAGGCATGACGGGACCACTACATAGCATAACAAACTCAAGAGCTTAAACCGTTTCTCCACCCAACGATGCTTGGCAAACAAAGGAACAAAAAATAAAATAAAATAACTGTCCTGAGATAGAAACTATAGATAGTAGTAGGCATTGTCACACCTCAGATCAAACCCAGGGACCCACTCAGTTGCAAGGGAGCTCTGCCTCACACTGGTAACCTACCAGCTGCTGTACTGTGTCTTCCCTGAAGTAATTCCTGAAAAGCCGTTCACCACATCGCATTCCTGCCCTGCTTTAGTGCCTCCCCTGGGATTAGCAAATGTTTCAGGGAGGCAGTACTGCCTGTCAGCTGTCAGTGGAAGTTATGTAGTTACTAGTGAAATTGCAGAGCACGGGGTCTCACTTATTCTAAAAGATATAGTCAGGCCTTCCTTATGTTCAAATTGCATGATTGGGGAAGTATATTATGTCCACAAAGGTGTGTTAGGCAAAAGATGGAAAACACAACATCTACTTGATTTACTGCCTGACAGGCACAGGTCTAGGCACAGGGCTTCGTTCAATCATGACCCTGTAAAAATAATATCATTATAACCCTCATTTTATGGAAAGACAGATGAAGTCTCAAAGATGCAAAATAATTGCCCACCAGCTAACAACTGTTTAGTGTTAGCTAAGCCAGGCTTTGCACTTAGGCCTATCTGGCACACAAACCCAGATCCTTACACAGAAGTGTAATGTCACCCAGAAGTGAAAACCTCACTTACAGTGAGTCTGAATGTGCATCTCTCTGCATACCCCAGTACACTTTGAGCTGACTTGAAAAGCACTGGCAAGAGACAAATTCTGTGGTTTTGAAATGAGTCTCTTAAAGATAATTAGATGCTAGACCTTTTCTCTCTGTTTCTCCAAGCATACAGGAGAGGAAAGAAATCATCACTGGGTAATACGGCTGTATTAGCTACTTTTCTATTGCTGGGATGAAACATCAAGACAACTTTATAGAAGGAGGGATTTATTTGGTTTGTGATTCTAGAGAAATTAGAATCTGTCACAGTGGAGAAGCTTGGAAGCCAGTAAGCTGGGGCAGGAAGCTGAGCGCTCACATCCTGAACCACAAGCGGGAAGCGGAAACTGAGAGAGCAAACTTAACTGTGAATCTTTAAACTCTAGAGCCTGCTGCTGGTGACAAACTTCCTCTGAGAAGGCCACGCACGCCTCTTCAGCCTCCTGGAAACAGCACCAGCACCTAGAGGCCAAATATTCAAATGCTCAAGACTACAGAAGAAAATCTCATGCAAACTATCAAAGTGTTATAGCTAGATCCAACGTATTATAGAGAAAATGATCACACTGGTATGCTGAATAAAATTGTTTTAAAAACATGCTGGAGGGTCTCTAAAGCCTTAGAGGACTTGAGGGCCAAGACTGTAAAGAAACGAAAGGTTCCTGGAGGCAGCCCAGGGATGTGTCATGCTGAGTTTCCTTCTCCGAGGAAATCTTCTCTGTTTGCTTATTTCAGAGACTTGTATGTGCTGTCCCATTTTGGACAAAGCCTTTGAGCTTTCCTTCAAACTTCTGAATTAATATTTTATTCCTCCCAGGTCCCCAAGTCTTCTTTGTCCTGGGTCTGTACACTTGCTTAAATGAGGAACCATACTTCTTAGCAGGTCTGGTGCTCATAGATCAGCAGCCAGCTGTGATTTCTAGAATGAAAACGCTTTAATTGCAGGACAATACTGACAGTTGCAGTTCTAGACTAGACACTCGTTCCCTGATCCTAGGCGTCTATCCCACCAGAGCCATGCTACCTCCTTTCCCAAGGCTGTGGAAATGACAAAAACAAGACAGAGAGAGTGAAAGCCCCATGTAGACCTCAGAGCCTTAAGTGGTTAGTGGCTTTTGGCTGTTTATTGCTGCTTTTGTTCCTTGAGCCCTGGCTTGTAAGGGGGGAGCTGGGACTTCCAGTCAGGGATTATTTAAGCAATTTCCCACATTTAATTCACTGAACTTTCAACACGTTTTAAACATCAATACAACATGTACTCAGAACTCAAGCACCACATAGTCCAGAATGGAAGCAAACGTTTGTAAAATAACAGAAAGCAAATAACGTATGTAAAAGAAAGTGAGAAGTAGCAGAAGGGAAAGGGACTTACCAACTCCGCTTTAAAACTCAAGAAGGATAGGAACTGAAGAGAGGGCTCAGCATTTAAGGTTGCTTGCTGTATAATGATGAGGATGACAGTTCAGATCCATCCCAGAGGCTGCTTAAGAAGCTGCGCTGCCCACTCATGCCTGTAACCTTAGCTCTAAGGCCCCTGGAGATGAATGATCACTGGTTTGCTGGCTTCCATCCTAGGAGAAAATAGTAGCTCTGGGTTCAGGGAGAGACCGTGACTCAAAGGAACAGCAGAGAGGAGGACATTTGGCACTCTCTTCTGGCCTCTGCACACATGTGCATAGGCATAGACACACACACACACACACACACACACACACACACACACACCATAATCTTTAGATAAAAATAGTATAAAATCAGGAAAAGGAGGTCACCGGAAAAGGGGGTGAATTAGAACTAAGTATAATGACACATGTGTGTGAGAATGCTATCATGAAATCTATTCCTTTGTGAACTAACAAATTTTTATTTAAAGGATGAAGGCTGAGGTCTGAAGCATAAGCAGGGAAGATAATGACCGACCGACGGGGGATGTGTAAAGACCTGGAAGCATAAAAGAACATTTGACATTTATGAAACCGTCACGTTTCCGTTTCTCTTTCACTGAAATATGAGCTGAACATCAGGAATGTGGAGATGGGGTACAGAGTGATTGTGCTAGCTAACTTGACCCAAGCTAGTCATCAGAGTGGAGGAAGCCACAGTTGACATAATGCCTCCATAAGACTGGACTGTAGGCAAGCCTACTGTAGGGCTTTTTTTTTTTAATTAGTGATTGATGTGGGGGCATCAAGCCCACTGTGGGTGGTTCCGCCCTCAGGCTGGTGGTCCTGGGTGCTATAAGAAAGCAGGCTGAGCAAACCATGAGAAGCAAGCCAGTCAGCAGGATTCTCCCACAACCTCTGCATCAGCTCCTGCCTTCAAGCTCTTGGCCTGCTTGCATTCTTGCTTTCAATAACGAACTGCCATCTGGAAGTGGAATAAACCCTTTCCGCCCCAAGTTGCTTTCACTCTCAGACATGACCCTTCATCAGAGCAAGAGTAACCCTAACTAAGACAGTAATCTTTGTCACCGATATCCGCGGGCTCTGTCTGATTGAAAGGAACAAACGTACATATAAGTAATCTCAATGACTGTACAGAACATTATATACTAATATTATCTCATCCATAAAACATAAAAAACATCAAAGAGGCTGAAAACCAACAAATAGTAGCTCAATACAAAAATGGGCAAAAGACTTAAATAGATACATAATTCTAGAACAACATAAACAAATGGCCAATAAGCATGTGAGAATTTGCTGAACCTTATTAGGATAATGCAAATGAATGCCACAATTAAACAACACTTCATGGCCGGTAGGACAACTATTTCTTAAAAATTAAAAGATATTAGCAAGTGTTGGCAAAAATAGGGAGAAACTGGAATCTCCTCACACTGTTGACTAGAGAATGGAGAAGCTATTGGGAAAAGAGTGTTTTCGAAAGTGAAACATAGAATTATGATAAGACTCAGTAACTGCATTCCTAAGTATGCACCTCAAAGAATGTAAAACAGAAACTTAGATATTTGAAGACCAGTGTTCACAGGAACACGACTTACTATAGCCAAATGGTAAAAACAAAACAAAATAACAACAACCAAAAAAAAAAAAAAAACTATCCAGCAACAGATGAGTGGATAAAACGAAATACAGAAGATATGTGCAATAGAATACTATTTTGATCTAAGGAATTAAATTCTGATATGTGTTTTCATGTGGATAAATTTTGAAAACACTATGCTGGAAGGAAAGTCAGCTACAAAGGGACACACACTGTATCAGCTTGCTTCTGTGTACTATGTGGGACAGGCAGATTCACAGACAGCAAAGTCAAGGTCATCAGGGTTAGGGGAGCTGGAGGATAGAGGTGTCACTTAGGGGTTAGAGAATCTCTCTGTAAGATGATAAAAATGAATTTCTGCAAGTAGGTAGTAGTAATGGCAACACAACAGTGTGGTTGCCACTAAACTTTACACTTAAAGATAGTTGCAATAATAAAGTTTATGCTCATGTATGCTTTTTGAAAGAAAAAAAGAAGTAGGAAAATATCTGTAAGTATTAATGTTCCTCTCTGTCTCTCTGTCTTTGTCTCTGTCTCTCTCTGTCTCTGTCTCTGTCTCTGTCTCTCTCTCTCTCTCTCTCTCTCTCTCTCTGTGTGTGTGTGTGTATGTGTGTGTGTGTGTGTGTATGTGTGTGTGTGTGTGTGTGTGTGTGTGTGTGTGTGTGTTCAGCAATATTAACCAACACCTAATCAGAATAGCTTTTTCTGAGGATTATGTCAGAAAATGTGCTAATGTCCTACTTTTTCTATGTACTATCAATGTAAAAATCATGTCAACGATGTAGAAATTCTACAATATTTATAAAGCTTCATTATCTCTGCTTATATTTTAATGAGAATTTCAAGTTTGAGTCAAAAATTACAGTAATCTCTTAAAAATTAAAGTGTAGCTCAGGAGACCTCTCTTGCCCAGGATTGGATAACTATGTTCAGAGCTTTAGCTCCATGCCAAAGCCCCAGACCTACACAAGCCACAAAGTCCGCAGCCTCCAACTTTAAAGGGATGACTCTCTTTGGAGAGCAGCTGCCCAGCTTCCCTGGTGGACTCTACAGAGAAGGAAAGATCCAGAGCAGAAGCCCTCCATGGAAGGGAAGGAAGGATGCTAGCACCAGTTTGGTTTTCCTGGGTCTCCATCTCCTTTGAGGATGTGGGGTGCATGTCCACTGTACAGGAGCCAACACTTGGCACCAAGCCTTTCCTTGCTTCAATTTAGGGAAAGGAAAGAAACTGGTTGCCTCATCCCATTAACTGTCCTTTGGTCAGCTGCTGCCAGGACCTCTGTAAGAGAGTGAGCAGACACAGAGACGACCTGGGAAGGTGTCTTAGTCAGGGTTTCTAGTGCTGTGAAGAAACACCATGACCAAAAATCAAGTTGGGAGGGAAGGGTTTATTTGGCTTATACTTCCATATCTGTTCATCGTCAGGACAGGAACTGAAACAGAGCAGAAACCTGGAGGCAGGAGCTCATGCAGAGGCCATGGAGGGTGCTGATTACTGGCTTGCTCCTCATGGCCGGCTCAGCCTTCTTTCTTATAGAACCCAGGACCACCAGCCCTCCCCAATCAATCACTGATTAAGAAAATGTCTTACAGCCTGCCTATAGCCTGATCTCATGGAGGTATCTTCTTAATTGAAGTTCCCTCCTCTCAGATGACTTCAGCTTGTGTCAGTCTGACATAAAACTATCCAGCATAGATGGTAAATTAAGAAGAGAGTCGAGTCAAGAGGAAGTCTTGGATATTAACATGCAGCAGTGAGTCTGCAGAAAACAGTCCATTTGAAGTAGTAAACAGAAGGCTAGGCAGTGAAAGGTGCCCATGTGAGAGAGCAGAACAATCAGATTGCCTGATGGCACTGCGTATTTGGAAAGTATTGGCACAGGCATCTGAAAGTGGAATGGGGAGTTCTGTAATGCAGATGTGAGCCCACACATAAAGGGGAGAAAGCAATTAACTGCTGGGGAAATCTATGATCTTAGACTAAGTTATTGACCCACTGGTACATATTATTTAGTGAAAAACTTAAAGATTATTTAATTTAACCAAATGTTGTGACATGTGAAGAGCATTCATTGCGGAGAAATTTAGGCATGTTTTTAAGAGTCTTGGGAGATAAGTTAGAGAGCTTAAAAAAAAAAAGGAAGGAAAGATGTAGTGTCTAAAACTGGTAAAGAAACAATAATGGCATTAACATGCTAGCTAGAATTGCGGAGAGAGTGTATCCCAAGAAAAAGGCAGTTGAAAGTGTTAAGATGAGCTGCCTTTGAGAGGTAGATGTGAATTACTACTAGTGGGTGTTTAGTACACTATAAAAAGGAGAATAAAGGTGAAATGATGTAATGTTTCACTCTGTACAAGTCAGGGGCTAGGCAGACAGTCCAATCAGTAGAGCATTTGCCTTCAAGCATAGTGACCTGAGTTCAGTTCCAGGGAGCACATATTTGTAATCCCGGGGACCAGAGAAGTGAGGACAGTAGGTTCCCTGGGGCTCTGACCAGAAGATCTAGCCTAACGGGTGGACTCCAAGCCAATCAAGTGGGTGGCACTCCTGAAGCTGACACCCAAGATTGTGCTCCAGCCTCTACACACACACACACACACACACACACACACACACACACACACACACGTGCAATGGAATCACGGGTTTCCAGCCAAAACAATCTGCACAGCTAGAGATCCACCTCTCTCAATTTGGGTAGCTGGTTTAACAAAGACAAACAAACTAAATGTATCTTCCTTTTGTTATGACTTCCAAACTGATGTTGACAGATTTCCCAGGGTGCCTGTGCTCTGCTGCAAATTGATGCTTTCTTGTCTGGCCACAGGAGCGCCAGCAGAGCGTTTGGCTGATGGGAATTGTAGGTTCCTCTCAGATTTGTTTGTACAGCGCTTCCTCCTTCACCCAAAGTATACATTATGTGTGAATGAGGCTCGTCACCGCTCTGCGTAATTACCGCATTTGGAGCCATTCTTTTCAGACAGTTTTCCCCTGTTTCTTATGATTTCTGGTATTTTGCAGCAACCGTTATCGTTTCTGATGCCGTGGTTTAATAGTGCCTTCAAATGCAAATTTGACAACACAAGCTGGAAATTATGGGTGGCAAACAAAGGAGCTAAACTTCCACTCCAGTGTTCCACGGCTCCACCTGATCCATAAAAGCTCTGCATACAACTCAGGCTTTTGTATTTAATAAGGGGAGCCAGAGATTTCTGAAGATACTGCAAATTTGAGCTCCAAAATGGAGCCACTGTGAGGTATATGACTCTAACTTCTCAGGCAGTTACACCCGGCATGTTTCCCAGTGAATCTGTCCCCTTGATATCATTTATCTGAGGGCAATAAATCAGATAGTTCCTTACCACAACTTCCCAGTAAATGGCCAATCCAAAGAGCTGCCTGTGGATGGTACTCCTGGGCAGTCCACGTTTCCTGGTTTTTATTTTGCAGGATTACAGGAGAAGGGAGGGTGTTCTCCAACCAGGAAGCGAGGGGCCAAAGGAGTGAGCTAGAGGCTTGGGAAGCATCTAAGTGTGGGATGAGCGTGTGAGTGTCCCCAGTCTACAGCATAGTTACGTTGTAATTCAGCCTCCTCTTCCATTCCATCTTGTGTGTTCCTTGCTGGGAGACTCAATCAAGCTCCTCCGTGTGACACAGTGTTCTGGATGCGTGGATAATCGCAGAAATTGGTGATATATCATTCCTGCTTCCAAGTCCCACTTCTTTACTCCCGTTGACAAACCTCAGTGTGTCAACTGCCTCTCAATTCAGCATTTCAACTTGGTCTGGTTTGAAACTTGTCGAGCTTAGGGTGGGGCGGACTTTTTAGAATAACAAATATTGTCCTTTTTGGGGAATCAAGAGACTCAGAAATAAAGAGGCAGAAGTTCAACTGTCTTTCTTCCAGAAAATAGTTATCCTTGACATAATGAATATGTGGGGAAAATATGACAATGTGTTTTGTTTGTTAGTTTTAAAGACCTATGTGAAGAATCACAGAAGAGAAGATTCATACCAAAATGTTGTCTTAAGACGAAGATAAATATTTCATTGGTGGCTCTAATACTTATTTTTCTCGTTGGTGTGATGAAATATTTAACAAAATCAACTTAAGGAAGCAAAGATCTATTACAGCTTACAGTTGGTAAGCCTATGTACAATTGGAGGGTACAGTCTGTGGCTTTCTCTGCGTTGGTCTGAGCATGAGGACCCACTGCATTTGCAGCCAGGAGGCAAAGGTGAATGCTGGTGCTCTCCTGAACCCCAGTCCCTGGGGATGGTACCACTAAGATAGGTCTTCCATTCTTAGCTAACTGTCTCAGTAAATGCCCTCATAGACACACCCAGAGGTGTGTTTCCGTGGTGATTCTAATCCAATTGCGTTAACAATGAAGATTAACCATCAGCTGGTGTTCTCATTCTGCAGTATTTCAGATTTGAATTAACACAAGATACTCAATCTATAAGCATCACACTGGCCACTCTGCTTCCCCTGCTGAAGCTAATTGAAGAACAGAGAAGGAGAGAAATCCATAAATAGCAAGCAGGAAATTAGATTGTTTTTTAAATCAATTCTCCGGACCTGAGTTATCAAGCTCTAAGGATAAGAGACTGTAAAGGAATATGATTTTTATCTAGGTCATAAAATTTACAGCTGTTTTCCTCCCTTAATTTAAATGAGGAAGCAATTGGCATGTGTAATATGCCAATCCCGCAGGACCTGAAGTGTGGATTCACAGGTTAAAACATTTATATATTTATCCAGAATGAAATTGGCATGAAATACTTTTATCAAGGGGCTATAGCTTTAAAGCATGTGTTGCATGGATGCCTAGGACCAGAAGAGAATTCTAGTATATTAAAGTAATAATTCCTATTGAACTATGGCTATTAATGTAAGATGATAGGAAGAGACTAAAATAAACAATTTTCAAGGAAGGGACTAAGGCCAAATTATCTTCCCTTTCTAATACTCTGTCAGTTGTAGCTTGAGCTATTCATGCTCTCAAATGATAACTACCTGAAATTCTCTGGCTCACTCTGAGGCTGTGACAGAATTAAATTATTGATAGCCCCCTACTGACATGAATCAAATGCAGGGTGTTCAGTTACAACAGTTGAAAGGTTTTTTGAATGCAGGAGCAGCTGCTGATTTGAAATAAACAGTCAATTACTACGACTAGTCTACATTAGACTTTGGAATCATTTTAATTGTTCTTTAACAAGATTTTTAATTTTCACTTTTCATTAATAGTGTGTTTCAGGAGCTAGAGTACTGCTAGCCACTGAAATTGTAGAAATAGTGAAGATGAAATCGCTGTTCTCTTGGAGCTCAAAACTCAGAGAGCAGATAATGATACAAATGCCCACAACACAGCCTAAGGAATTCCATCAGAGCAACACGTACACACACCCCAAGAAAAATAAGCCCCGCACCCCGCACCCCGCACCCCGCCCCCGCTGCTGAGCATAGGAAGCAAGAGGAAGGGGGAGGTCTGAGCAACTGTCTGCTGGGTTTACCAGAAACTTGAGACCTTATCCAGGTAGGAAGTGCATTCCCGTCAGCAGGCATGGAAACTTACCAAATGCACATGGAATTTCAGGAGTGGGAAGTCTGCCCAGAAATCCTTCAAGGTAACCTCGTGTTTAAATGAATGGAACGTACAAAGGCTCCTTTGTAAAAGTCATAGAAAGTAAAATAATTAATATTTTCCTTTTGGGATCCATCATTGCATCATGTTCTCAGTTGGTTTAAAAAAAAAGGAAAACTTTCCAAGCACTAGCTATAAAAACACTTGGAAGAACACCAGCATAGGCCATTACAAGATATTTCTATCATATTTAAAATGGTCTGTCCCTGAGAGAATAAGCAAAATATTAAATGGTTTATGCCTAAAGAATTAAGGCCAACATGTGATGAATTTAGATATCTTTAGAAGTTACATATAGTTCATCCATGTAACACAATACACACTTGCCTGAATTAGGAATTTTGTTGCTGTGATGAAACGCCATGACCGAAATCAACTTGGAGAGGCAAGAGCTTATTTCATCCTACAGTTCTCGGGTCACACTCCCTCACTGAGGGAAGTCAGGGCAGGAACAAAAGAGGAACACGAAAGCGGGTACTGAAGCAGAAGCCAGAGGGAATGCTGCTTACTGACTTGCTCCAGACGCTTTACTGAGCCTACTTCCTTACAGCATCCAAGGACCACCCAACCAGGAGTGGTACTGACCCCTAAGGGATGGGTGCATCCACATTCATCATTAATGGAGAAAATGCCCCCAAAGGCTTGCCCATAGGCCAGTCTGAGGGGCATTTTCTCAGTTGAGGTTTCTCCTTCCCAAATGACTGTAGCCTGAGTCAACTTGCAAAATCTACCCAGCCAGATCAAGCCTCTTCAATTCTCTCTCTCTCTCTCTCTCTCTCCCCCCACCACCCTACACACACACACACACACACACACACACACACACACACACACACACACCAAGGTTCTATACAAAAAGGGAAAGAAATGCTAACATGTCACATGGAATTTACATTCCTTCTGACATTGCCTAGGGATACAAGAACAGGCTGGATTAAAGAGTTAAAAGGCAGGAAACGTTTGAAAATCAAGCAAACCCAAAGTTTATTCAAAGCGGACAGTTTTATTAGAGTTTCAAGGAAAATCTCCAGGGCAGGCAAGCTGTAAATGTCAGCAGCTGCCTGGAGGAGGAGAATGGAGGAGAGAAGGGGAAAACAGACGTGTCGGTTGAATTACACCAGCATGGAGGGCAGGCACACAGAAACAAGCAGCCACATGACAGAGAAGAGCCCTTCGGGGAAAGAGTGAGAAGTCCAGAGTCCCGGAAAAGGCATACATAGGCTCTCTCTCTCTGGCCAGTACTGGAAAGGAAGACCAAAAAAAGAAACTGCTAAGCCTTTTTGAGTCAGGACTCAAAAAGATGGACAGACCCAGCAAGAGCCTCATAGCAGCTCAAGCACGGCTGGGGGCGAGGTGCATTCTGGGAAAGAAAAGTGCATTAAAGTACATAAAGGGATAATTATTCTGCCTATCTCTTTATAGTGGCTTAAGGCAAGCCTGACTTCCTAGGGATAGTCTACCTTTCTGAAGGGTGGTCCCTTGGCCAAATAATTGATAGGCTAAACTGGATTAACTCATTTATGTTTGGAGTTGCTTGGCGTGTTCCATCCAGGCCAGAGATTTCATCCTCTTAACCAAAAGACTTAGTTTTCCCTCAATGGCCATTCCTATTGTTGTGTCACTTACAAAATAAAATATTTTCATGTTCTAAAGTACCATGTCCTCCTTTTGAGCCTGGCTAAGATTTAGGCTGGCTCAGAAAACACTGGACTATCCTCACGTCCTACATGGGTGAGATGCTTACTCTTATACCAGGTACCTTGGTTGGCTAACTGAATGTGAGGATGGACCAGATGATGCTCTAATGACGTTGATAACAGCAGCCTTCCCAGGGCACCTCCAAAGGGGTTCCAAGTTCCTAAGTCCTGTAACAGAGAACTGAACAGAGACACCAGCTGCGGTAGAAGCAGAGACCATTTCTTAAGATACACTTCCAAAGGAAAAAGCAGGCCAAAGCAAAGAGAGAGGGTTTAGTTGCTCGATGGCAGTGCTATACAAAGTATTGGGGCTTTGTGTCACACTGCATGGTCTTTCTGGGTAACTTACATAGTGTTGACCTTCTTGCTCATGCTATGTGACTTGTAGTTCTACATACAACTTCATATGTCATATGTCTCAATAGTATCTGAAATCTCAGCACAGGGGTATGTTTTAGTATTCTGATGAGTCATAAATCACCCTCAGACCCTCTTGCTTGCTTCTGACCAGTGCCAATGGCCGGATTTCACCAGCCTCAGCCAAGGGCTTTCTAGCCTTCTACCAACTGTGTCCATTCCATAGACCAACCCCGCCACCTTTGTAAGGTCTTCCAAACCTCACTGTCCACACACTCCTGTTACTGTAATTAACGAGGCAATTTCACCTAATTTATCTGGTAATCTAGAGAGGTTTATGTCTGGGGTAACTTACAGCCAATAGGGGTTGGTTACAGGATCCAGGAGAGATGAGGTACCATCCAGTTTCCAGGACCATGAGGTATCCAGAAGGGGCAAGCACGTAGCACCTTGAGTCTTAAGGGGCTCCCTCTCAGCCATGCCCCAGGGGCAGGTCATAGGCAGGTGTGGCAGTTACCCACTGTCACACTAGGGGCAGTGTTTCAAGGTCAAAGCTGGAACAGCTACCCACTACCCACTCCCCTGCCTCACTGAGGTTTCTCAACGCTAATACTCACTCTTCATGTTCTGAGAATTTTTGTATTCTATGAGTCATAACTGGCAACCTAATGACTTTCCTAGACTAGTTAGTAAAGGCATGCCGTTAGCAAAAGTCCCAGCCCTGAAGATCAAGGAGCTTCTTAACTATGCAACTATGAGACAACTATGCCTTGTCTCAGGAGAGTCGTGTTTGTATCCCCACCTGAAAGTGGAGTCCTTTAGACTGAGATCCTATTTTCACTCAGCAGGGGCAGCTTACTCAACTACATCAAGTCCGTCTCATATCTCACAAAGACTATAAGTCTGGCTACCTGAATATCACTCTAAGCTACTCCATCTTGTCTTCTCTCTATAGGCTTGAGTCTTACTAAGATAAGAGAATCTGAATGACTCCAAAGTAGAAACATACAAACCACTAAAAGTCATCCCCAGACCCCTTATGGTCTGTTATAGAAAACAATCAATCACTAAGGCTCTGCTGTTGATGGAATTCTATTGCTCCCATTGAGCTTGCTGCTTGTCTATAGCCATTCCACCCTGACTGTGCCTGATCTTGAGAGCTAAGCTGAGTCAGGCCTTGTTAGTAATCACATGGGAGTTCTTCCACTTAGTCTCTCATGCATGGGTCTAGAGCATTTCCCTAAAGCATTGTGATTACACACCTCCTCAACAATGAACATGTCAATATTTATATATATATGCTTGCATTACACTTATGATTATTTATATATATATATATATGAATAATGTCTGTGTAATATCAAACTGATAGACTGTATAGATTATAAAATATGAACCAAAATAGAAACCTTAAAAGCACAAGAATTTAGAAAATGAGTGGAAATGGAAGTTTCAACATCCTGTGAACTCTTAGGGATTGTCTTGAATGCTTGTGAGACGTTTGATTGAAAATACTCTTCTGAATAACCCAGACATTTCCATCATTCATCCATCCCTTTCTAATCTTTTGTGCTTCTTAATAGCTAGTTATTTACAATCTTAAAGCTTGAGCTTTGGTTTTTTAAATGTTATGCTTTTGTACTTTTCTCAAAAGTGTTCAGTTTTGTCTTTTTTCAAAAGGAAGACAACTGAAGGTCAAGGTCAAGTTCACCATGCACACAGTAGGGCTCACTCACACAGGCAACCATAATTAAACTTACCAAAAATCAAAACAAACAGAAGGGACCTTAAAATAAGAGGGACACTTAATGGGGAAATGGGATTCAATGGCAGTGAAAGTGGATGAGAGAAGAGAACGGAGAGAAA
>CABHPP010128406.1:54899-67197 GCA_902168425.1 Peromyscus attwateri | reverse complement strand
CGCACCGAGGGGCCCGGATCTCCTTAGCGGCGCGTCGTCGTGACGAGCCGTCGAACTCGCCCGGGGTCTGGCCCACACCTGCTCCCCGGTGACAGCGCCTAGCGAGCGTCTGCCGCAGGGCGTTCGCGTTCGGTCTTCAGGTGCCACCCCGCGCGGAAACTGGGGGAACCATATGGAATTGGACAAGGCTGAAGGATCCAGACGGGATCTGAGAGCCCAGACTTTTAACTGCAGAGCAGGGGAGAAAATCGTATTATAGAAAGAAGGTAAAAAGTCACATATATATAGGAAGTAGTAGATAGTTTAAAAACCGTCAACACAGATTAGAAGGGGTTACTGTCGCCTCTAAACACACGGTATAACTCTCCGGAAGAAAAAGTGAAATCTTTCTCAGCCAGGGAGGAATTAATGGATAATTGTGTACAGGTAAACAGAAGTATTTAAAATAGAGAAATTGATAGGCAATTAAGAGGTCCTTAAGAGTCCAAGCTTTCTGAGATAGCATGTCGACCACAGACAATACTGTGGATATTAGTAAGAACTTGAAATTATTTTCTTGGCTATATAGCGTAGTCAATAAACAGAAACTGTAAAATAAAGATTTCGTTATTTTGATTACATTTATTTTTGCAGGTATTTTTATTTTCAAATTCATCTTCTCAAATATAGTGGCACAGTGTTTAAACACCGTTAGCTCAGTTTTGAACTGTGACCATGGTTGGCCATTAAAATACTTTAAAACAAGAAACCCTTGTTCTCCTTTGTGTTTTTTTAAATTGAAAGTTTTCAGTCTGCACTTTTGGTTCTTAAAAGAATGACACATATTGTTGAATCTAGGCGTATGTGATTGGGTTAGGCATTAGAATGAGCTGAATAGTTTATGAACTTCTTTTTCTGAAAAATCTTTTTTTTTTTTTTTCCCTTTAAGGGAAGAAAGATCATGCATTGATCCTATCAAATCCTTTAATTTTATGGGTGGGGGTTGAAATGGAGGACACTGCCTACCTCTTCATTTTCTTAAATATATTTCCTGTATGTGCAGGTGCTTTTCACCAGAATAATAGCTGAGGTCATATTCCCGAACCATGTATTTGTGCTGTCCTCATGTGAATCTCGTTTCTTGACATATATGTGGCAGTATTTTTCCCATACTGCTTTAATGAAGCAAAAAGAAGATTCCAAGCATAAGGGGAATTCCTTAGGGGTGAGTTGTGAGCCCAAGACACAGCCATTTACAGTTTATTGGTTTGAAATTAAAACCATGTTAGGTCAGGTGGTGGTGGTGGCGGCGGCGGCGGCGGCCGCCGCATGCCTTTAATCCCAGCACTCGGGAGGCAGAGGCAGGCGGATCTCTGTGAGTTCGAGGCCAGCCTGGTCTACAGAGTGAGTTCCAGGACAGGCCCAAAGCTACACAGAGAAACCCTGTCTCAAAAAAAAAAAAAAAAAAAGAGCTGGTTTGGAAATTTTCAGTTACAAAGCTTAAAGTAAACATACCTTGTGCATCAGTTGTATCTTCTTCATGGAGACAGCTTCATTTCCTTGTGGAATTTATTAAAATTCCTGATACTATGATGGCACATGTATTTAATCCCAGCACTCTGGAAGCAGAAGCAGGAGGATTGCTGTTAAGTTTGAGTCCAATCTGGTCTACATAGCAAATTCCAAGCTAGCCAGAGCTACATAATGAAACTCTGCCTCAAAATAAATATAATTAATAAAACAAATTAAGCTCAGATTTCATTTAAGTTCAGGATATTGTTTTAGCTTTGCATATACACTATTTCATAAGAGTGGAAAATTGCCACTAGTATTGAATATAAATAGTCTTTTACTGGAACTTTTCCTTCTTGTCTTTAAATTTCAGGTTCAATGCTAAAGACCTGTTTTATGGACATGTAGGGTTTTTGTTGTTTTTGTTTTAAGGTCTTGTTTTATGTGTATGGATGTTTTACCTGTCTGTTATGAATTTGCACCACATATGTGTGGAGCCCCAGGGGGCCAGAAGAGGGTGTCAGATCTTGTGGAATTGGAGCTACAGAAGGCTCTTAGCAGCCATGTCGGTGTTGGAAACCCAATTCAGATCCTCTGGAAGAGCAAGCAGTAAATGCTGTTAACTGCTGAGCCATCTCAAGTCCCTAGACATATAGCTTCTTAGGAGAATATAGAATGTTTTGTTACTGTCACACTTATGAAATTCACTTATAAGTTTGGGAGATTTAAATATTTTAAGTGATTCGTTTATAAATGTGATGAGCCTGTCACTAAACTTGTTAGTAGCAATTCTATGTCTCTGGTCATGGTTGATGAGGTTTCCTGGTTAGTTATACTCAGTTCTGAACCTAGTAGTCCAGCTACTGACTCAGTTCAAATTCTCTTCATTAAAAATTGAACAGAGCGGCTGGTAGTTAATCCCATGTACTTAGAGAGGACCAGAGTTCCGTTCCCAGCATCTATGTCAAACAGCCCACTGCTTTCTAACTCCAGTTTCAGAAGATCTGATGGCCTCTTCTGGCCTCTGTGGGAAGCTGCATTCATTTGCTTATACTCCCACACAGACACACCATGCATACACATAACTAAAAATAAAAATGAATCATTTAAACAAAAAAACAAAACAAAAACCTGATGTGGTTAGTCACAATGGCGTATGTTCTTAATCCCGGTACTTGGGAGGCTGAGAAAAGAGGATCACTAGTTCAAGATCAGCCATGGCCACATAGTGAGACTGTGTTTCAAAAGTCCCCAAAACACGGTTCAAAAGTCCCCAAAAACTCAGGCAGATCTCTGTGAGTTCGAGGCCAGCCTGGTCTACAGAGCGAGATCCAGGACAGGCACCAAAACTACACAGAGAAACCCTGTCTCGAAAAAACAAGAAACAAGCAAACAAACAAAAACCAAAACAAAACAAAAATCCCCCAAACAAAACAAAATACTGGGGTTGGGGATTTAGCTCACCTGGGTTCGGTCCTCAGCTCCAGAGGGAGGCGGGTGGGGGGATGTTAAATAAATCCCAATTTGTTTCTGAAGCTCTGTTACTCTTTTTTTGTATACATTTCAATTAAGAAAATGGAAACAGGGCCTGGAGAGATGGCTCAGAGGTTAAGAACACTGGCTGTTCTTCCTTCCAAAGGTCCTGAGTTCAATTCCCAGCACAACCATCTGTAATGAGATCTGGCTCCCTCTTCTGGCCTGCAGGGATACATGCAAACAGAACACTATACATAATAAATAAATAAATCTTTAAAAAAAAAAAAGGAAAAAAAAAAAGAAAATGGAAACAAACAGGTTTATGAGATGGCTTAGTGGGTAAAGGTGCTTGCTGCCAAGCTGACAACCAAAGTTAATTTAATCCATGGGACCCACATGGTAGAAGCAGAGAACCAGTTCCTCTAGAAAGCTGCCCTGTGACCTACACACACACACACACACACATACACACATGCACGCACGTACGCACAATAAATAAATGGAATATATCTAATAGAATGTAGGCTTAACAAAAAAAGAAAATGGAAACAAACTAGGAAAAATGCAACTGTTCATATGTACCTTATTGCCACATCAGTAAAATGGTGTAATTGAAACATAAAATCCTGATTTAGGAGTATTCCTTTCTTCCGCTCCCCATAGATTTACTTAACCTAATTTGTCCAGTTACTTTCCTCACTAAATTGTGCATATTTTGCTACATAAACTTAAAGCTAAAGTGTCACTGACTTGATCATATCATATTAGATTTATGTAACATCTGGGCTGTCCTTGAACTTGTTTTCTAGACCAGACTGTCCTTGAACTAACAGATCTGCCTGCCTCTGCCTACCAAGTGCTGTGAGTAAAGGTGTGTGCCACCACTGCCTGGCTCATTTTGTTTTTTAAAGAAAAAATGACTATACTTTGTAAGTTTGGGGTGTGAGTGGCAAAAAACGCCATGGCACTCGTATGGGTGTCAGTTCTCTTACTCTACCATACGGGTCCTAGCAGTTCAACTCAAGTTATGTCTGGCTTGACGGCAAAGGTCTGGACCTGCTTAGGCATTTCACACAGCTCCCTTTTGATTCTTAGGTAGCCCAGAGGCTGACCTCCAAGTCAGTTATTTAGCCGAGAGTGGCCTTGTACTTAACCTTCCTGCTTTCATTTCTCTAAGTGATGGGAGTGCATGTGTGCACTGCCATGCCTGGTAACAATTGTTTTTTACATTCAACATTTCCCTCCAATTTCCTAGGTTTTATTAATTATAAATTATCACATTTTCAGATTGAACCAAAATGCTGAAGAGTGTACTTTGTTTTAAATTTATTTATTTTTAATGGGCAGCCTTATTCATTTAGGTTCCTCTGCTTATAAATCAGAGCTCATTTACCAGACTATTTCCAATACCTTAGTTTTATTAGAATTGTTCAATTTTCACCAGAGATTTGCAAATGATTAATACATACTTGGGAATCACATATCAATTTCAGTGTTGTCCACAAGTATTTTTATTTCATATTTTAAAAGCAGTTTGAATGTTAGTTTTTTACAAAGTATCTTGTAGACTTATGTAAAATGATAACGCCTTAAAATGATTTTTCTTCTTTTTACCTGTTAAAATTTTAACCATAGTAAGATAAATTTTTAGTACCATGTGTCCTAGAGAAAGCAAAGGAACAGAGACCATAATGTATGTTTGTGTTTAAAAGACAAGAGAAAGGACTGTGGTCACAAGTTATTTTAGAAGGAAAATGCCAAGAAGGAAATTCAGCTACTTAGTAGAGAGCTGAAAGCCAGAGCTATTGAATGAATAAGCAAGGCTTGTAAGGGGAAGTTTGGTGAAAAAGAACCTTGATGTATTAAATAAGATGTGTTTTAGTGTCAGTCATATGACTTCATCATAAAAATGTTAATTTATATTCACAGTTGAAATACTTGAGCAAATTGATAGTTGATTGATTGTACATAAAATTTATTTTAGGACATCAAAGTTATAAGCTGGGTGGTGGTGGTGGTGGTGGTGGTGGTGGTGGTGGTGGTGGTGCACACCTTTTATCCTAGCACTCAGGGAGGCAGAGGCAGGCGAGTCTCTGAGTTCAAGGCCAGCTGGTCTACAGATCGAGTTCCGGGACAGCCAGGACTACACAGAGAAACCCTGTCTCGAAAAACAAACAAGCAAACAAAGTTACAAAGTAGTAACGGTTAAGTTCTTGCTATACAGGAACTATCTCCCTTCTTATATGTAGGGAGATAGTGGCGGTGTAAGAGGTAAAGTCTTGATCCTTGGGAAAATAAGTACTCATAAATAGTTAATAAATTTCTTTGAGTATGGATGTGGTTAATATTTATTGCAAAACTAGCGAGTTGTCTTAGTTCAAAGGATGTAGTAAAGCCTGGCCTGGCAGGGCTCTTTTTTTTTGTTGTTGTTGTTTGTTGTTTGTTTTTTTGTTTTTTTGTCTTTCAAGACAGACATTTTGGTGCCTGTCCTGGATCTCACTCTGTAGACCAGGCTGCCCTCGAACTCACAGAGATCTGCCTGGCTCTGCCTCCCAGTGCTGGGATTAAAGGTGTGTGTCACCACTGCCAGGCTAAGGCTCTTTTTTTTAAGACAGGGTCTCATTATGTAGCCTTCAAAGACCAGGTTGGCCTTGAACCCAGATCATCTGTCTGCCTCTGCCTCTCCAGTGTTGGAATTAAAAGTGTGTTCCACTACACTCTTTTTATGGGAGATAGATATATATTAATAAGAGAAAAGTCTTGATGTATTGTTTGTTCTTTCACTCTTTTGGTTCTTTGGTCTTTTGGGGGCCCATCACCCAACTCCCAAATAAATCACACACAGAGGCTTATTCTTAATTATAAATGCCTGGCCTTAGTTTGGCTTGTTTTCTTCTGGCCAGCTTTTCTTAACTTTAATTTATCCCATATACCTTTTGCTTCTGGGCTTTTTCTTTTTCTTACTTCTGTAAATCTTACTTTCACCCTTATTCTGTGGTTGGCTGTGTGGCTGCCCCTGGTGTCTTCCTCTCCTTGTTCTCTTGCACCTCCTTCTTTTCCTCCCAGATTTCTCCTCATATTTATTCTCTCTGCCTGCCAGCCCCATCTATCCTTTCCCTGCCTTGCTGTTGGCTGTTCAGCTCTTTATTAGACCATCAGGTGTTTTAGACAGGCAAAGTAACACAGCTAAACAGTTAAACAAATGCAACATAAAAGAATGCAACAAGCCGGGCGGTGGTGGCGCACGCCTTTAATCCCAGCACTCGGGAGGCAGAGCCAGGCGGATCTCTGTGAGTTCGAGGCCAGCCTGGGCTACCAAGTGAGTTCCAGGAAAGGCGCAAAGCTACACAGAGAAACCCTGTCTCGAAAAACCAAAAAAAAAAAAAAGAATGCAACACATCTTTTCATCATTAAACAAATGTTCCACAGCATAAACAAATGACATCTTAAAATAATATTCTACGACATTAAAGGATGGGTAGGATTGAAATAAAAAGGTAGGGTTGTTTGCTTGTGCAGCATTTATTGTATACATGCTTTGTACCAGACATTTTACTAGGAATCAGAGGATTTAACTCCATTGGTAGTGTGCTTGCCTACCATGCAGAAGCCCCAAGTTTCATCACCAGTACCACATAAATCAAGCATAGTGACACATCACTGTAATCTTTAGTATTTGGGAAGATCATTCGGTAATATCAGAAGTTCAAGGACATCTTTGGCTACATGTTGAATTTGAGGCCAGCCTGTGATACTTGAGACCCTGTTTTAAAATAAAAGATATTAAGTAAGATAGTCTTTGTGTGGCTAGTAAAGTGGGGATGACAATTTAAATAAACATCTTGAGTTAGGAACAAAGTGCTATTAGAATGATAAAGGGAAATGACAATCTCAATTTAAAAGGAAAGCATCACTAAGAATAATGTTTAGAGGTACTCCTTGAAAGATGAGTAGGAATGGAATACAGAAAACAAACAAAAAGGTACAGAGTTTAAAAATACATGGCAGTAATATGTAAGGTGCTTGGCAAGGAATGGCAGATAAAGTTGGAAAGGGACCTTTTGTGTTCCAAGGTAAAAAGCTGAAATTGAAGCTTGTAACAGCAGGCTAGCCTGGATGATTAAGAATGCAGACTGTAGATAGAATCAGACTTCCTGACATTGAAAACTACCCCTACCAGTGAATAACTTCATGTAGACAAGTTCTTAACATCCTAAGTCTTAGTTTTCTCATCTAAGCTAGAGTTAATATGGTCCTATTATAGAGTTCCTGGCATATTAATGAAGATAGTGCATGTAAAGTATGTGCTGTGGTGCCTGACCTGGCATGTGGACAGTACTGAATCAATGGTAGTCATCACTGTTACTGTTTTTGAAGATTTTAAAGTGGAATAGTGATCTGTTACAGTTTTGAAAGCTAACTGATGAGGTTGTGTGGAATAAATTATTAAAGGAGGTAGAAGCTTTAATTAGGTTTAGTTATGTTAGTAGAGTAGTTCAAGAGATGGATGACCAAAGCATCAGTTAAGGGAAAGAAAAGAAAAAACAAAACAGGTCTGATTATGCTTAATAATAGTAGGAGGTAGATATATATATTGGATAAATGATGGAGAATGGGAATGAAACAGATAAACAATGCTATCTAAGGGATAATAAGATTAAATTTGTTTTGGGGATTGATTCAATTGAACAGTTACAGTTGGAAGTACAGATTGGAGTTATTTGTTAAAGACTGAGAATGGTCACATTGAGAAAGACCTTAAGGTTCTCTGCACCCAAATCTAATGGCTTAACAACCATCTGCCACTCCAGTTCTGGTGGTTCTGGTGCCTTTTTCTGGCCTCCAAGGTCATGTGCACACATGTGCACATACATATACTCAGGTCCACACTTACAAAAATATGGCTAGAGAGATGGCTCAGTGGTTAAAAACACTTGTTACTTGTTGCTTTTGCAGAAGACTCATTCAGTTCCTAGCACCCACCTAGTGGTTAACATCCATCCAGAACTCAAGTTCCAGGGAATATGACACCCTTTCTGACCTCCATGGGCACCAAGCATACACATGGCACACATACATACTTGCAGATAAAACCATCTAAAATAATTAAAAATATATAAAAATAATAAATCTTTTCAAAAAGTCTAAAATCCAGAAAAGGGGGAAATCCATAAAAATTTAAATCTGAGTGTAATACCATGACAAAAATAGCAAAGAAGGAAACAAAATTTGATGAAGGGATATTTAAGTAACAACCACAATTAAAGAGATCCATGGGATACTTTGAAAATTTGAAAATAATGTTACTGTGCTTACTGAATCTTTCCTTAGGTGGTGTGGCTACTCCATAGTTTTACATCAGACTAATGAAGAATCTATTGTGTGGTTTGGTTTCATTTTTGAGGTAGAATCTCTCTGAGCTCAGGCTGGCCTTGAATTCTTGTTCCTCCTGCTTTCACCTCCTGAGTGCTAGCATAGCAGGTGTGCACCAGTATTTCTGCCTGAGGAGCCTTTTGATGATCCCTTAGGTCAAATGAAACTTCCCACTATGTTGATATAAAGACAGATGATCCTGGAGCATCATTTAGAACTAGTTTGAACTATGGCTCTGCACCTTGAGAAGCTGCTTAACATCTCTGAGCCTGTTACCTCATTGATGAAATGGAGATGAAATCTATCTGATCACACAAGACGTATCTGAAAATCATGTTGAACTAACTGGGTATTGGAAAGCACTTTACAGACTAAATCATAAATACATTGGCATTGCTACATAAATTGGTCTTAAGATGTATGAGTATTTTAGAAACTACTATATACTAACAATTGAATAAACTGTATATTGTGGATCATTTGAGATACAGAGATGAGTGACCTAGCCCCTTTACTTTCAAGGCACTCATAAGCTGGTAAAGAAGACAGGCAAAATTTAATGATGCAAAGTTGTAATATAAGTATATGCCATGTCCTGTGTTTTTTGGCCCAAAAAATAAAGGGTACAGCCGGGTGGTGGTGGCGGCGGCGCACGCCTTTAATCCCAGCACTCGGGAGGCAGAGGCAGGCGGATCTCTGTGAGTTTGAGACCAGCCTGGGCTACAGAGTGAGTTCCAGGAAAGGCACAAAGCTACACAGAGAAACCGTGTCTTGAAAAACCAAACAAAAACAAAAACAAAAACAAAAACCCAAACCAAAATAAATAAATAAATAAATAAAGGGTACTGTTAATGTGAGCTAGGAATATCATAAAAGTTTCCAATAATGAAACACTAAATGAGATTTAAAGGCCAGGAGTAACTGGGTGTGGTGGTTCCTGCATGAAACATCTTATTATCTGTCCCTGGGTGTTGGGGGCTAAAGTGAGAGATGGAGGAAGTTAAGTTCAGCACGGGCATAGTGAATTCCAGGTGAATCTGAGCTAGTGTAAAACCTTGGCTCAATTCCCCCAACATAAGGTGAGATTGTATACCCAAAACAACATGACATGCAAAGTAAATCAATCTATCATCTGTCTGTCTGTTTATTGAACAGGTTGTCACCATATAGCTTGGCTGGCTTGGATCTTGCTGTATAGACCAGGCTGGCCTCAAACTCATAGAGATATACCTGCTTCTGTCTCCTGAACCCTGTTCTCTGCACTACCATACCTGACTAAAATAGTGTAGTTGTTTGTTTTTTTCTACTCTTTTGGGGGCCTGCCACTCAGCTCCCAAATAAATCACACACACACACACACACACACAGGCTGATTCTTAGTTATAAATGCCTGGCCTTAGCTTGGCTTGTTTCTTGCCAGCTTTTCTTAATGTTAATTTAGTCCATGTGTCTTTTGCTTCTGGGCTTTTACCTTTCTTTATTTTTGTATACCTTTCTTTCTTACTCTGTTGCTAGTTGTGTGGCTGGGTGCCTGACCCCTGATGTCTTCCACTTCCTCTCGCTCCTAGATCTCTCCTCTCCCAGATTTCTCCTTCTGTATGTTTTCTCTGCCTGCCAGCCCTGCCCGTCCTTTCTCCTGCCTTGTTATTGGCCGTTCAGCTCTTTATTAGACCATCAGGTGTTTTAGACAGGCACAGTAACACATCTTCACAGAGTTAAACAAATACAACACAAACAAAAGTAACACACCTTAAAATAAAATTCCCCACGGGGTGGTGGTGACACAGACCTTTAATCCCAGCTCTTGGGAGGCAGAGTCAGGTGGATCTCTTGAGTTTGAGGCCAGCCTGATCTACAGGGTGAGTTCCAGGACAGCCAAGACTACACAGAGAAACCCTGACAGCCAATACTACACAGAGAAACCCTGTCTCAAAAACCCTAATAATAATAATAATAATAATATTTCCCAACAAAAGTTTTAAATTAATGTAATTTAAGAAATAAAAGTAAGTTAATGTCTGAAACATAGAATATGTTCAGAATATGAGGTAGTGGTAAAAGATGGGGGTAAAATATAGGTGGTTATTCAGTCATGAATATGTCATGATAAAATAAATAATTTGAATTTTAGGGATGAGTAGATATCAGCACAGTGCTTAAGAGCAATTGATGCTCTTACAGAGGACCTGGGTTCAGTTGCCAACACCCATATGGTGGCTCACAGCCATTCATAACTCCAGTTCCAGGTGATCAGATGCCCTCTTCTGACTTCTGAGAACACCAGTCATGCATATGGTACATATACATGCATGCATACATACATACGGTACATATGCATAATACATACACACATGTGGTACACATACCTACATGCAGCAGAATACTCTCACAAAATAAATAAAAATTTCAATTTTATATAATAGTGAAGCCAATCTGAAATAGAATATTGACACTTGAATTTTAAAAATAGTACTCTGTAGGTTTAGGCAAGTGGCTCAGTTAGTACAATGCTTGAGGACCTGAATCCCTTCCCTGAAACCTAAGTGGGCAATACAGTAAGTTAAATTACATAGGTAAGCATTTGGCTTTGGTTTTATCTATATCCCTAAAAGATCATATTAAAGTTGATCAGAAAACATTGTATGTTTGTTTTAAGAACATGGAAGATGGACTGGCAAAGGTAAAGGTACTTGCTACCCAACCCTGGCTACCGGAATTTGATCCTGGAATCCATGTAAGATGGAAGTAAAAAACCAACCCTACAAATTTGTCTTCTGACCACCACACACACACATTGTGGCACATACACTCACATATATCATGCAGACCAATAGTTCTCAACCGTTCTAATGCTGTAACCCCTTAATACAGTTCCTCATGTTTTGACCCCGACCATAAAATTACTTTTGTTGGGCTAGAGAGATTACTTAGTGGTTAAGAGCACTGGCTGCACTTCCGGAGGACCTGGGTTCAATTACCAGCACCCACATGGTGGCTCACAACCATCTATAATGGGATCTGATGCCCTCTTCTGGCAAAAAGTCAACAGAGCACTCATATACATAAATAAATATTAAAATTACTTTTGTTGCTACTTCATAACTGTAATTTTGCTACTGTTATGAATCATAATGTAAAAAATTTGTTTTCTAATGGTCTTAGGTGACCCCTGTGAAAGGGTCATAACCTACAGCTTGAGAACTGCTGATGTAGACACATATACTGTAATATTTGTTTTAAAAATAGCATGGAAGATTACCTTATATTTGCAGTTTATTTCTATTCAGGCCTATGTAGTAATAAGTATATTTTATAATTTAAGTATGCATTATAATTAGTTCTGACTGAAAGTGTTTTGTAGTAAAAAAAAATTTTAGTTATCTTGAAATTTTTTTCAAATAATTTAATTCTCTAACTATTTTCAACAGAGAACATGTTTGGTTTTTTGGTGGCTTTTTTTTTTTTTTTTGTTTTTTGTTTTTTGTTTTGTTTTTTGAGACAGGGTTTCTCTGTGTAGTTTTGCACCTTTCCTGGAACTCACTCTGTAGACCAGGCTGGCCTCGAACTCACAGAGATCCGCCTGCCTCTGCCTCCCGAGTGCTGGGATTAAAGGCGTGCACCACCACCGCCCGGCATAGAGCATGTTATTTGTATATAGCTTATTATTACTTCTCCCGTCCTCCATACTAGAGATTGACTGTAATGCCTTGCACTTGTGAAGCAAGCACTATACCACTGAGCCTAGGTCTCACATAGTTTAGCTAGGTAGCTTCCTTCATTTATACTTGTTTGCCTGCTTACTTATTTTATTAAGCTTCGGTAACCTAGGCTGACTGCAGATATGCTAGATTCTAGACCTGTGTAGCTTAATAAGAGCTATGGAAGCTGGGTTTAGAGGAACACCTGTAATCCCAGCACTCAGGAGGTAGAGGCAGGCAGATCTCTCTGGGTTCGTGAC
>CABHPP010128406.1:40267-54799 GCA_902168425.1 Peromyscus attwateri | reverse complement strand
ACACACACACACACACACACACACACACACACACACACATATATACACGCGCACGCTTAGCTATTGTGTAGGAGGACTTGGATTTCATCTCATCCACACACAGAGAGCAATGTTATTTGATTACTCTTTTAGAAAAAATTTGTTTTCACTTCTATCCATTAAATGAAGAAAACCTTTTCAAATCTATTTTTAAAATTTATTTTTGATTTTATCTAAATCCAATTATTAGTTTCTTTGTTAATATATTGTTACTTATTTTGTGTTCATTTTTTTTTTTTTTAAATGCAGCTGTCCCTTTTCCCCCAACTCATCGGTTGACATCTGAAGAAGTATTTGATATGGATGGGATACCCAGGGTTGATATTCTGAAGAATCACCTCGTAAAAGAAGGTCGGGTAGATGAAGAAATTGCACTTAGAATTATCAATGAGGGCGCTGCCATACTGCGGCGGGAGAAAACCATGATAGAAGTAGAAGCTCCAATTACAGGTAAACTTACTTGTGTTTTGGATATTATTAAACCAGTATTTAGTTGATTGGAGATAAACCTATTTCCTTTTCAGTCATATCATATACTGATTAATATTATATGGACATTGTCTTGATTTTAGATTTTCTGTAGTTTAAGTTTTTGTTTTTAATATGTGTACATGAAGCTAGTCTAATATGAAGGTTTCATCAGTTGTATTGGCCGTACTTCAGTTTGATTCAATACTTACTTTGCTCTTAATTACTAGTGGCAGATATCTTGATATATCAATCAGCATCCTAATGTGATCATTTGAAGGTCATTGAAAAGTACTGAGCTGAAATGGGGGTTTTATTGCCAGCATTAGAATCTTGTCATCCCGTGAAGTGCTTCCTTAGCTTCTAAAAGAGGAGCTTTATAAATTTAGATGAAAAATTCGTTACTGACAAATCTTGTTACTTCTGTTACATCTTGTTTTAGATCTTGAGCACATGAGCACTTGGTTAGATATCATCCCTGTGGTGACTCTTAGACCACTCTTCAGATATTTCTTGATAGCATTTATACTGTCTCATGTTACAACAGTTAGAGTTTAAGTAATATTTGTTAATTCAGAGGCTTTTTTTCATATCTAATAATCTTCTTGTTTCAGTGTGTGGTGACATCCATGGCCAATTTTTTGATCTGATGAAACTTTTTGAAGTAGGAGGATCACCTGCTAATACACGATACCTTTTTCTTGGTGATTATGTGGACAGAGGTTATTTTAGTATAGAGGTAATAATCATATACTGTCATTTAATTTACTATTGTTAATATAGATTATTTCTATTAATCCTAGTACAATAAGTTCCTAAAAATACTTGTATTGGGTTCTTTTTAATACCTCCGTATATTCTGAAATTTGTAGGAAAAGCTATTATTTATTCCTTTTTCAGACCATTCAATTAGTTTTCTTTGTATCATTTCTTATAATTACTGTTTTTTTCCCAGTGGAAATGATGAGCAGACTGAGGTCTTTATTGTCTTTGTATCTCATGGCTTAAGAGCTAATGATAGTCATTTCTTTACCTCTCTTGCCACTAAGGGCATTAAACCATGAGAAAAATTACATTTTCCTTAAAATTAGGCATTATATGATGCTTTTATTGCTTAAACTGTGGATCTATCTCATCATGATGCTATTATGACTCAAGAATATCTTAAACCATTTTTTGTCAACTTAAGAGGCATTAAAATGACCTATTGTTTGTCACTTAATTCAGTGATTCTTTTTGCTTCTTTTCCTTTTTGATTGTATAAAGTATGGAAAAATACAGAGCAGCCTGTGTTTTCTGACACATATATCTTCTTTATTTAAATGAAAAATGGAACCATATTAAAACATTTTTTCTATCTTGTCTTCACATATCCGTACACTGTGATATTTTACACATTGAAAAATACAAACCTACAGAGTCATTTTAATAACTGTATTGTCTTCCATTAAATAAACAAGCCATAACTTCTTGTTAGACACTTATGGTTCCCAAGTTTTTTCATTGCAAGTGATGTCTTACTGGAACATTGTAGTCCTATATTTCTGTGTATTTACCCTATTTATTTCTATAGGACAGATTTGTAGGTAGACTTGTTTAGTGAAAGCTCTGTCAGTATATAATTTATGTTACACATTTAATATATCCCAACCAGGTTTAAGCATTAACAGATACTGGTTAATTTAGTCCTCACAACATTGTTATGAGGTAAGTACTGTTATTTATCCATTCAGTAGATGAAGAACCTAAGGTTTGAAGTTAAATTAACTTGACCAAAGATAGACAGTTAGTAAGTGGCACAGTCAGGCAGTCTGACTCTAAGCTTGTGCTTTTAATCACCTGTCCTAGTACTGAGGCCTTCTTACCCGGCAAATTTCCACTCTACTTAGTGTTAGTCTATCCACTTTTAAGGTGTTCTCAGTATGCTGTGCTTCTCAATAAGGACTTTGGGACTGTGTCCATTCCTTCCCTAGGGAATTTTATTATCCTAGGCTCTTCTTCCCATTCATATTTTCATTATCAAACCCTTTAATCTTTGCTTTAAGAAAAATTAGAAAATGGTCCTGCCTAACAAAGAATTTAGTGTAATTGATAAAATCAGTAAAGTAATACTTAGTTGTTAGTGAGCATGTTGGTGTATATGTACTCATTTAATGTTTTGTAGCAGCACTCGGGAGGCCAGAGGCAGGCGGATCTCTGTGAGTTCTAGACCAGCCTGGTCTACAAAGCAAGTACCAGAACAGCCAGTACTGTACACAGAGAAACCCTGTCTTAAAAAAGAAAAAGAAAAGACTGTTTTGTAGGTTAGGTAGTTAATAATACTGTTACAAAAAAGAAGATAAAGAATCAAAACTAAGAACAGTTTATTTTTAGTAGATATCTTTTTGGCTTTATTACCTTTTTTTTCCCCTCAATAAAATGAAGGTCTGAATAGTTATGCATTTCAATGTACTTGGTTAAAATAATTTTTCTTTTCTTTTCTTTTTCTTTCTTTCTTTCTTTCTTTTTTTTTTTTCCCAGACAGGGTTTCTCTGTTTAACAGCCCTGGTTGTCCTAGAACTCACTCTGTAGACTAGGCTGGCCTCGAACTTAGAGAGACCCACCTGCCTCCCGAGTGCTGGGATTAAAGGCATGTGCCACCACGCCTAGCTCTAAAGTTTTGTTTTATATGATTGTATAAACCATATTTTTTTCTACATGAAATAGTCCTTCTTAAAATAATATATAAAATGTTAGTTTTTTATGTTAAATGTAGAGAAACGCTTGTATGCAAAATGCAGTTTATTTCAGTGTTTTTATGTTATAAAAACTTCACTTTCTTTGAATTGGATTAGATCAGTGGTTCTCAACCTTCCTAATGCTGCCACCCTTTAATATAGTTCTTCATGTTGTAGTGACCCCAGCGATGTTATTTTTGTTGCTACTTCATAACTGTAATTTTGTTACTGTTATGAATTGTAATGTAAATATCTGTGTTTTTTGATGGTCTTAGGCTACTCCTGTGAAAGGATCATTCGACCCCCAAAGGGGTCACAGCCTACAGGTTGAGAACCACTGGATTAGATAATAAACACCTGCCTAATGTAAGGAAATGTTTGTAAACAACAAAGCAAACATAGAACTTGGCACTTGTGTTAGGCAGTGTGGCATAATGCTTAAGTTGACAGGATCAAAACCTGCATTTATTCCTTCGGAGCTTTGTAATTTTGAACAAGTTACTTAGCTTACTGATTTAGTTTCCTTATATATAAAATAGAGGTAATATGATAATTGCTTTTTGACCTTTTGGCTAAGATGAAGTGGATCTATTACATACATCATAGTGTTGTTTCAGGAATAAAAGAAACATTTTTTGTTTGAGAAAAGTTGTTAGGTACTCTAGTGCTCAGCACATTGTAAGTATTCTATAACTGTTAGCTGCTTCTTTTATTATTATTATTATTATTATTATTATTAAGGAGGAAGCCATTTTGCTAAGCTATGTTAAAAAATCTGTAAATCTTAAGTTTAAGTAATTAAGTAGGTTGATTCATTAATTCAAGTATTCATTACTCTTCTATTTGCCTAGATACTTTTCTAGGAGAGTCAGAAGCAGTAATACAACAAAGTCTGATTTCATGAAGTTTATATTTATTAAGGAATAAAGCAATAATAAAGAGTAACAGAATTTGTAAGGTTAATATAGTTAAAAGAAAAGAAGCAAAGATCAACTTAGTTAAATAAAATATAAGAAAAATTCACTGGAAACATTTTCTTTTGCAGTGTGTCTTGTATTTATGGGTCTTGAAGATTCTGTACCCAAGCACATTATTCCTTCTGAGAGGCAACCATGAATGCAGACACCTTACTGAATATTTTACCTTTAAGCAGGAATGTGAGTACCTTCAGGAGAAGTATTTTCAATTCCTTGGTGTTCTTTTGGATGACATTGGTAGTAAGAGATATGAAGGGTGACAGTGGAGTGCATAAGAACAGATTCCATGACCACACATGTACATTTCTGAGAATTGTTAAAGACTTTCACGTTTATTTCCGGTTAAATTTTATGGATGTACCTAAGAACAGTTTGGATTTTTTTTCATAATTTTTTCAATATCTTAAAAGTGGTGTAATAATTTTATGTATTTATAAAGCTATATATAGTTAACAAAGACCAAGGGGAGTGGTGGTATTGTTCCATGACAGATTTTTATCAAAAAATTATTTATTCTCATTTTATATGTATGAGTGTTTTGCCTGCTTATATGTATGTGCACCACATGTGTGCCTGGAGTTCAGAAGATCCCCTGGAATCTGAATTTCAGATGGTTAGGAAGTGCCATGTGGGTGATTGGAACCTAACTCTGGTCTTCTGCGAGAACAACCAGTGCTCTTAATCTCTGAGCTATTTCTCCAGTCCTCCTTTACAGACTTCTATGTCTCCATTTTGGGCATCCCAAAAAACATACATTTATCTTGTCATCATTATAGACCATTTCAAACATACTGTTAATGAACTCAAAGTATTTTTTAAGTTTATTTTTAGTGTTTTAAATTATGTGTGTGTGTTTGGGTATGTATGTGTACATGTGTTGTGGTATACATGGAGACCAGAGGCATCAGATCCCTCTGGAGCTGGAGTTACAGATGGTTGTGAGTCATTTTGTGTGGGTGCTGGAAATTGAACTCAGGTCCTTTGGAAGAACAAATGCACTTAACCACTGAGCCACCTCTCCAGACCTGAATTAAAATTCTTAACCTACAGTATTTATCCCTTTTTTCTTTCAAATAAAGCAATAATAATCTATCAGCCACTAGATGTTGTTTTTTCACACTTTAAACTTGGGTTTGTTTAATTAATATCTACAACCATATTAAGTCTTTGAATTAAGTTCTAAAAATAGTTTAATTCCATGATGTTAGAGGGACCCCTTACAAATACAAAAATCTATATATGCATAAGTCTCATAAAAATTTATAGTATTTGCTTATAACTTGTTTATATCCTCTCATAGACTGTCTTTAATGCCTAATATGCATAAATGCTGTGAATATGACTAAGGTTAATTGTATTGTTTAGGAAATACTGAAAGGGAACAAATAAGTCATGTGTTTATTGTGAAGGCATTTTTTTTCTGAATAATTTTGACCCACGGTTGACTTAATCTACAGATGAAGATCCCACTAATACAGAGAACTGATTGTAATTTTAGAACTACCTCGGCATGGCGGCACATGTCTTTAATCTTAGCTCTCAAGAGGCAGAGGTAGGCGGATCTCTCTGTGTTTGAGGCCAGTGTGGTCTATATAGTAACTTCCAGGGGTGCATATTGAGACCCTGTCTTTAAAAAAAAAAAGAGAGAGAGAAAAAGAGAGAGAGAGAGAGAGAGAGAGAGAGAGAGAGAGAGAGAAAGGAAAAAAGAGAAAGAATAAGTAGAGACATAGAGACAAGAAGAAACAACATAAAATATAGCCATCTAACTTCAAGAATGAGGCAATCAAACATCAGGTGAAATATGGAAAATACATGTTGATTTAAGAGTTCAAATTAAAAGTTTTATTAAACCACATTACTAAAAAATTGATCTATCAGTTAAGAGTCCCTGGGTGCTAGATGTATAGGGATTTTTCTCTTTTTAGATTTATTTATAATTATGTATATGTGTATGTATATCTCTGGGAATTGGTGAGTGTCAGTGCCTGTGAAGGCCAGAGGCATCGGAAATCCCTGGAGCAATTAAAGGCAGTTGTGAGCATGGGTGCTGAGACTCAGACTCCAGTCCTTTGGAAGAGCAAGAAGCACTCAGAGTTGCTGAGCCATATCCCTAGCCCCAGGAGTTTTCTTATGTTTGGTTGTTAACTAAAGATTGTGGTTTTAATAGTCTTCCCTACTCCCATGCATGTGCATATTTTATATTTTTGGTTGTGAGCGTAGCCTTTCTTAGACTGCATGTGCATATTTTCCCACATTTAGACCAGACAGTGAGACCATAAGACCTCTCTAGTAGTAGCTCTCAGCCAGGACACCCTGTGGGTAAGATAGACTCCTGTCTTGAAGTCAGAAATAAATAAAGGGGGGGGGGGGGAGCGGAGAACTAAGCTTTATTTTTTTTAAGGTAACTATCAAATATCCATAAAAAATGTCACTTAAAACATCTAGAAATTTAAAAGCATATTGAACTCAGGAATATGCATATTTCCTTAAAAGTAAATGATAGTTTGATTTGATGAGGTTTTATCTTTCATGTGTTTCTGATTGGCTTCCTGCTTCATTGCCTATTTTAAGCCTTCATTTAGATAAGAGGAACCTGGTACTCATCCAGTTTAAGTGGGTGAACTTTAAATTTCATTGTGATGATGTGGTGGTCTTGCTATAATAATAATTTCAGGATTATTTAGTATTAGAATTAAGGTAGTGTTAAAACTTTAATCCCAAAGTACAGTTTTAATTTTTTTAAAGGTTTATTTATTATGTATACAGTGTTCTGTCTGCATGCCAGAAGAGGGTGCCAGATATCATTACAGATGGTTGTGAGCCACCATGTGGTTGCTGGGAATTGAACTCATGACCTCTGGAAGAGCAGCTAGTGCTCTTAACCGTTGAGTCATCTCTCCAGCTCCAGTTTTAATTTTTTTTAAAAAATATTTTTTGTGCATTGGTATTTTGCCATGGATGTTGGGTCCCTGGAACTGGAGTTACAGACAGTTGTGAGCTGCCATGTGGGTGTTGGGAATTGAACCTGGGTCCTCTGGAAGAGCAGTCAGTGCTCTTAACTGCTGAGCCATCTTTCCAGCCCCTTTAATTTTTTTTTTTTTTTTTTTACTAGTCCTATGGAAGTTCAAAGTTGAACTGTTTAGTAATTTCATTTACTTATTTTTAATAATATTTTGGGACTGTCTACTACATATCCAAAATAAATTTAGAGAGAATAAATATTTATCTTTGTGAGGCTGATAACTTTGCTAATTTTTGTTGAATCTTAGGATGGAAGAGGCTTAAAAAAATCTATGTATAGTAAACTTCATTCTTCATGATATTGTAGTTCTGTAAATTTTTTGTTTTTGTTTTGGTTTTGGTTTTGGTTTTTTCGAGACAGGGTTTCTCTGTGTAGCTTTGTGCCTTTCCTGGAACTCACTTGGGAGACCAGGCTGGCCTCGAACTCACAGAGATCCGCCTGCCTCTGCCTCCCGAGTGCTGGGATAAAAGGTGTGCGCCACCACCGCCCGGCAAATTTTAACAATTGCATAGTATTGCCTACCACTGTATTCATGATACAGAAGTTACCTTGTGCCGTAAATTCATTTTTGCTGATTTGTTGTTGTTGCTTTTTCACCCAGTCTCAACTTCTGATTCCACTTCGGTGTTTGCTGTGTTACAGTTTCCTTGGTCAGTTTAGAACATTTCCCTTTAATAATTGAAACTAGCTGTTCAAAACTCACTAAAAAAGAAAAAAAAACTATAAAATATTATGAAGAAGATAAGAAATAAAAATCCAGTACTGGTACATATTTTAGGAATAATTATGTCTGTGCGATGACTCAGCAGATAAGGCACTTGGGACCAAACCTGATAATATGAGTTCAGCCACCCAAAACCATGTTGTGGAAGGAAAGAACTGAATCTTACAAGTTGCTCTTTACTCTTCATACATATGTGCCATGCACTTGTGTGTACACACACACACACATACACACACACACACACACACACACACATACACACACACACACACACACATATACACATACACACACACACACACACACACCCCTGAATAAATGTAAAAACAAATTTAAAATAACCAAGAATTTTCAAATGCTAATCTTTTTCTTTTTCTAGGTAAAATTAAGTATTCCGAAAGAGTCTATGAAGCCTGTATGGAAGCTTTTGACAGCTTGCCCCTTGCTGCACTTCTAAACCAACAATTTCTTTGTGTTCATGGTGGACTTTCACCGGAAATACACACACTGGATGATATTAGGAGAGTGAGTATAACCAACCTCTGAAGTTGGTTCCTGTTCACAAAGGTTTTGATTAGAGAGGGGTTTTTTTTTTTTTTTTTGTTTTTCTTTTTGTTTTTTTTGTTTTGTTTTGTTTTGTTTTTCAAGATAGGGAACTCTCTTTGTAGACCAGGATGGCCTTGAACTCAGATATCCGCCTGCTTCTGCCTTCTGAGTCCTGGAATTAAAAGCATACACCACCACTGCCTAGCTAGAGAGTTTTTAAAAGCATCAAATTTAGCATCAGATTTATTTTCACTGGTAAAATTAGGTAATGATAAAAATTAATGTACTGGTTAATAGACTAATTTCAAGGAAATACCTCTTGATCATTTAAAACAATATAGTACGGACTGTATTCAAGTTGCTATCCCTTTCTTATATACATTCTGTCTTCACTTGAAGTATTTCTTCTTTGTGTCTTTTATTTCACAGTTAGATAGATTTAAAGAGCCACCTGCATTTGGACCAATGTGTGACTTGCTATGGTCTGATCCTTCTGAAGACTTTGGGAATGAAAAATCACAAGAACATTTTAGTCATAATACGGTTCGAGGATGTTCTTATTTTTATAAGTAAGGAAAAATGTCCAAGACTTATCACATTTTAATTATGTAACATAGTTTATGCGTCATACAAAAAGAATTGTTTTACTTAATTTATTCTTTTCCCCCTACAGCTATCCAGCAGTGTGTGAATTTTTGCAAAACAATAATTTGTTATCGATTATTAGAGCTCATGAAGCTCAAGATGCAGGGTAAGAATTCTGTTTCCCTGACCCAAATTTACACTTTAATACAAATCATACTTAGTAATCATGATTGATGCTTTACGATGCATATTAAGCTATTTGTTTTGCAGCTATAGAATGTACAGAAAAAGTCAAACTACAGGGTTCCCTTCATTAATAACAATTTTTTCGGCACCTAATTACTTAGATGTCTACAATAATAAAGGTAAGATGTTGTTGATAAAAAAAAAAAAACTGTATAGACAACTTAGCCTTTTAACTTACTTTAAAAAATAATAGGGGGCACTGTTTGAAACTGTCCAAGTCTCATAAAAAACTAAGATATAAGGGAGGGGAGAGAAAAAAATAAAATCGAAAATGTGCAACTAAGTTGTGTGCAACCTGCTCTACAACTTGTTGCTCATAAAGCCATTTGTAAAAGTGCTCAGCGTTAAGCACATCCACAGATGATTTTGAGTTAAGTACATCCACAGATGACTTCATAAGCCCCCTCTCTTAAATCTTCCCTTGTAACTGAGAGAATGTTTTCGTGTCTGTCTAGAGTTGCTGCTATCACCGTTTTGTTTATTTGCAGTGTCTACTTGTTTACTTTATCATGTTGTTTGTTTTATGTTCATGAGTACAAGTTTTCTTCTTTTTTTTTAATTTTTAAAATTTTCTCTTGTCCCAGTAGTCTTAAATTACGTGCTCAAGATTTTATTTGAACCTTTTTAAAAAAAAAAAAAAAATCCCCTGTGGTCTACATTTAGAGATATCCTTCTCTTCCTTTTATTTACCTTTAGCCTTTGTTTATACCCTTCTTCTTTACCTTCGATTCCAGTGGCATCCATTTCCATCCTTTGCTCCTAATTTGATCTGACTATAAAGATTGGATTTCACTTTATTCTGAACCTAACTTACTGACTGAGAATGCTTCAGGCTTATAATCTAGTTAAATATGTTCCAGGGACATGGAAGATGAGATAGGGTTTTACATAGTTCACATATTCAGAGGAGAAAATTTAGAGGCCAGCTTCTCTTCTGTCTCGACATGTCTAGACTTCAGTTGACTATTTCATAGCTTCAGAGGCAGACTATAGTAGATGTGCCAGGAGAAAAAAACAGAAAGTTAAAGAAGTTAAAAAGTACATTTAGAAAGATAATGAGGTCATTGCTAAATGTGGGTCACCGTTTGAAAGAGGAGTTTTTGATGGCAGTAGATGACAGTTAAAAGATTAGACTTTCTCTTGGATTAAACAGCATACTAGAGCATTTTGATATAGAATATGCTGTAGGAATATATAGATACTAATGAAATATGGCTTCATTTTGAAAAGGAGCATTCCTAAGTTTATCAAGAACAGAATTGATTGTTGCATCTGTCGGCCAGTACCCTCACTCTTCAGCTGTGTTTTCTCTTAATGTAAAAGGAGCGTTAATATTCAGTTGACTGATGCCTTGGTGCCTGTCCTTAGGCAGTTGGACTTAGGAGGCTAAGGAAATCAGTTTTTTTAAATTTTTTAAACCACTGAGTCTGCTCTGTCAGAATCAAATGTCTTAGTAGTTTTGATTTGTGCATAATTGATGCTTATGATTTGAGTGTTTATATAGAATGAGCATATTTGTGATATTTCTTTCTCACCCATAAGGCAATTTTCTAGATTTTTATTTTTCTTCTTTAAATAAAAAGTCTGAAAGGTTGGTATCAGCCTACAATTTCTGAGGCTACCATTGAAATATTTTTCTTCAACATGTGAGTTGTATAAGGGGGAAAAGCATACCTATTGAATTAATGGGTAACACAGAGCAGGGTTGCTTTTGGTTCTAGGCTAGCCAGAATTTCAGATGTTGGATTTAACATCTCCATTTCAGTGCTTTTCATTAAAATAAAAGGGAGAAGAGATAATCCACCAGGTCATAAGGTGAACAGGTCTCTGTGTTCATGTTTCCCCACCATAGATACCATCTGAGATCAAAGCACCAGGCAAATTAATCATGAACTACAATCTCAAAAGTAAACCTTTTTTACTTTTGAGTAAACCAGCCAAAGTAAACCTTCATTTCTGAGTTGAAAAAAGATTACATTATATTTGTAAAATATTTTATGGGTAGAGAGATGACTCAGCTATTAAAAGGCTAGGCTCACAGCCAAAAATAAAATATTTTATACTTTTTTAACAGTTTCATGTGGAATACATTCTCTGATCTTAAACTTTTAAGATAGACAGGGTGGATGTTTTGGTTCCATTTTATAAATGAACAGACTAGTTAAATGATCATGAGTTGCATAGCTAATGCATGCTGTACTTTAGGCTTGAATCTAGCCCTTCTAATTCCATGTTCCAGAAAGTCGTATAACCAGTACCTGAAATTTAAGTTGGTTATGGTTTATGATTATATTGGGACATTAGAAAGATATCTAAGGGGTTGGGGATTTAGCTCAGTGGTAGAGCGCTTGCCTAGCAAGCGCAAGGCCCTGGGTTCGGTCCTCAGCTCTGAAGAAAAAAAAAAAAAGATATCTAAAATTGAGGTGAATATGTATCCTTGGATTATTTAGTTATATATTTTTTTCTTCTGGTTATTTGAATAGATATTTTTCTTGCTAAATGAAAAAGCAAGAAGTAGTTTGCTCTTTGAAGTAGTTTCACCTGATTTCATATACTAAGTGAAAGAAACATTTGTACAGTTATAATATCTAAATTGGTGGGGATTTTTAATTGTTTGACTTGTTGAATTTAGCTGTTCTTATTAGCTTGCTTGTAGTTAAAAGGATCTTTAATTTCTCAACTTTGTGAGATTTAAAAAAAACAAACAAAAAACTAGAAAATTGCCCATTGCCATTCTGTGTTTCCCCTAAAAATTGATTTTCACAATTTTGGATTTATTAAAGTGCATGTTCATCATTGGATTGTAAAGTAAAGTAAAGTAAGCATTCTGGAAAGAATCTGAAAATTTCATTAATGAGTAAACATTTGATATTTTTATATGTTTTAAATGGGGCATGGTGGCACAGTCTTTTAATATTAACACCCAGGAGGCAGAGGCAAGCTGAACTCTGAGTTCAAGGCTGACCTGGTCTACATAGTGAATTCCAGGCCAGCCAGGGCTATGCAGTGAGATCCTGCAGTGAGAAAAATAATGTGTGTTATAGCAAAAACTTCATTCCTGTCTTCTCCTACCAAGCCCATATTCTGCTCGTCCCTCTATCTTAGGCAGATACTGTGCTTTATGTGTTTGATGCTCTTCAGCCTCAAGACAGTTTGCTCTATTGATATTCAACTTACCTTGCAGCTGCTGTACTAAAGTATGAAAATAATGTGATGAATATTCGACAGTTTAATTGTTCTCCTCATCCTTACTGGTTGCCCAATTTTATGGATGTCTTCACATGGTCTTTACCATTTGTTGGAGAAAAAGGTATGATTTTTGTTTTGTTTTGGTTTTGGTTTTTACAAAATAATTATTTTACTACTTTTACATTTACTCCAGTTTACTATCATAGACACATACTTGCTAGAGGAAACTGAAACCTGGCTCCACTGTGCTTACAGCTCTGCTTGTGTCTGTGGGTGTGGATATGACAGCCTCAAAGATATTTTGGTTTGATGTTTACAGCCCCCATGTGAGGATGTCTGGGGGACTGGGAGAGGATTTATAAATAGCCTGATGTTGTCTTCAGCTGTTGGATTTTCTTTCGTTTTGTTTTAAGCCTAAATCTTTTATGGAGGGTTAGCTTTGCGTTGGAATGGACACTTCCTGCATATTCTAACACCATTTATCACAGCAGTTTATTGGAGAATTTAATAGCCTTCATTTTGGCAATGTTAGCTACTTTATAGTGCATCTGTATTCTAAGAGAAGTAGAAAAATCCAGGTTCTATCTAACTATTAAATCTAATAGTCTCCTATATAAAAAATATGAATATATTTTTAGTAATAATGCTTTCTGACAAATGTTGAGACATAGCCATTAGAACTTTTACCTTTGAGAAATAACCATTAGGCTTTTAAAAAGAAAAATGCTGTTTAAGAGTTTTTTTTTTCCTTGTTGTGTAGAATTAGGATTTTGTTGCCTTTTTTTTCCATGTTAGTGTTCATTCTTTTTCTTTCTTTGTTTTCTTTTTTCTCCTTTTTTTTTTTTTTTTTTTTTTTTTTTAAACAAGGCAGTGCATCAGATTTCATATGTGGCAAATTGACAATCTGAGAATACAGATAGAATTATAAAACATTTTGTTCTATACCCCCTCTGTTTTTTCACACCTCTTCCATGTTACAAAATGTTCCTTTCTCTGTGATATGTCACCTCTGCCAAGGCAATTTTTGGTTCTAAAATTTAGAATTAATGACACTGTGTATGTTAGAGTTTCTGCAGATTGCCTTTACTCTTCATTTACCCAGTAGGTCTTACGTTAAGTTTATATGGAGATAGAATTACTCATTTTAGCATTTGAGAAGAGGACTAGTTAAGGGCTTAGGTGGAAGGGATGCATTACACTTACAGCCTTCTATCTTGGGGCTATGAGAAATAGTTCAATCATAGCATCATCAAGCTAAAGGGAATTTAAGAAATCATCTCTCTCACTGTGTTGTCTCTAGGCTAGATTGCAGCTCAGCTACATTAATATAAGATTATGAGGGTGGAGTACAGGCATCAGAAGGATAAAGTAAAGAGGAAATGGTCATTTTGTAGGTTCTAATTTAGTTGTCTTATACCTCTGTGTACTATTTCATAATAGCTAATGTTTCTGCTATGAATGTGTAAGTAGACAGATCACAGCCCATATGTGAATTTAATAATTTATATTGTACACTTCTTGAGAGATCAGGAAATTTAAGCTGACTTCTGTTTGCCTGCTACAAGTGTAAAGAAGATGGAGAACAGTAGACTTCTGTTGACCCTACATTTGATTGCTACCAGATGATCTTTAGAAAAGAAAAATGGGAGGATTCACAAAGCTGGGCATAGTGGCTTGTTCCTGTAATATCTGCACTCAGGAGGTGGAGGCAGGAGTATTGCTGCAAGTTCAAAGCCACATTATGCACTTCAGGTCATCCAGGGCTACAGAGTGAGACTTCAAGTTCATTTCAGTCTTGCTTCGGCCTCCAAAATATAGGATTATAGTCACAAACCATTTTCTCTCTTTTTCAGAATCACTTTCTTTTTGTTTGTTTGTTTGTTTTTGTTTTTTGAGACAGGGTTTCTCTGTGTAGTTTTGGTGCCTGTCCTAGATCTCACTCTGTAGCCCAGGCTGGCCTCACAGAGATCTGCCTGCCTCTGCCTCCCGAATGCTGGGATTAAAGGCGTGTTCCACCAC